>CM029019.1:80746106-81006622 GCA_016801055.1 Panax notoginseng
AAATTTTAATTATAAACTTACTAATTATAAAATTAGGATTTAATAGAAAATTAGGGTTTTTTTATAATTTAGGGTTTCTAGATCTTTAATTAGGGTTCTAATCATTATAATTTTAATTACTAATTAGGTTTACCTTAATAAAAATATATCATTACGCGTTATTATCCACAGTAACACAATTTCTGACTAATCAAAATCTCTAGTTTATGTTTCCAATTAGGGTTTCTAATTATTAGAAATTCAAATATAACCTAGGGTTTTAAATTTACAATTAGGGTTTCCTAATTATCATAACGTTATGTAACACACAACATAAAATATATAACACATTTAAATAACCGTCTTAAACCCACAATTGATTTCCAAATTAGGGTTTAGCCAAATAATATTAGGGTTTTGAAATTAAACACCATAATTGACCAACCATTATCAATACTAATATACTGTACATATTTATAGCACTAAATTTTAAAATTATATTATTATTCTCGTACCTTGACAATAATCTAAAATTAGGGTTTGGATTTCATATCTGATTTATTCTTCCTACTTAACTTTAATAATTAAGGTAAAATAGTTAACTTAATAATCTGTACTAAATTCATATAATAAAATAATTATTATATTTATTCTAAAAATCACTCCATATATTATTTAAATAATATATGATTATATTTTCATGGAAAATAATTAATAAAAATATTTCTACCATAAAAGTAATTATTATAAGAATAAACTTATATAATAATCAATAATTCTAAAATAAAATTATTTGTAAATATTTATGTAATAAATATATTTTTATTTACCACATAAATACATAATATCTTGTACAAATCCTCATTCTAAAAAAAATTTATACGCAAAATTTCTTATTTATTTATATAGAAAATATCGGGTTGTTACAAGATGGGTCCGAGATCAAGAACACCTGGCATGCCGGAAGACTTCGGAAGTATTTCCAATAGAGATCGAGTCGATTTACTAAAAGTCTGTACATAATTGTCCATTATCAATAAAAAGTCATTTTTTTCACATTCGATCTTCTTCCCATTTGTCCTAAGTTCACAATAGTGTAAGGAGGTATGGTCGGACTCGCTGGCCATTCGATGGTAGCCTACTCATTTGTTACCCCGTGTGGTAGACAAATCATATGGTCCTTTTTATATTATTTTTACCGAGGGCGGTAAATCAATAGGCACCGAAGTAAGGATGACGGGGTGGACTCGCTGACCATTCGATGGTAGCCTCTTCGGCAGGAGTGTCCTTATGGTTTTGTTATACCCTGCGTGGTAGACAAAGTCTATGGTCCTTTTAAATTTGTTATACCCCGCATGGTAAACAAAAGTCACCGAAGTAAGGAGGTACGGTCGGACTCGCTGGCCATTCGATGGCAGCCTTATTGTCAGGAGTGTCCTTATGAATTTGTTACCCCGTGTGGTAGACAAATTCCATGGCCCTTATAAAATTATTCTACCCCGAGTGGTAAACAAATGTCCTTATATACTTGTTCTACCCCGAGCGGTAAGCAAGATCTTGATGGTGCAAAGAGGATCAGTCGAATTCACCTTACACATGACCGATCTCATACTTCGGTAACGATAAATATACATTACTTTGTTTTATGTAAGTGTTGAGTTCGGTTCAGTTCATTTAATTCAGTTCATTTCACTCTTTAACTTAACTGTTATATGCCTTATCTGATTCACTATCTAAGTTAAGTTCGTACAGATTAATTGATGCTGAATAATTGACAAGAAACGAATCAAAACAGAAGTCATAATCAAACATAAATGGTGGTTCATTGATAAATTCAAACATTCATCCATCTATTCAGTCTTAACATTAAACTATTACACAAAGTAAAAAATTACTTGATAAAGTTCTTCAAAATAACCTCAAAAAAGACAGATAATTCTCACAAGTCATTAAAATGTCAGAAGAAAGCAGAAAGGACATTCAAGCACCGCCTTCACCATCGGAGTCGATCAGAGCTGGATCTAGCTGAGCAGCAACCAATTTTTCCTTACCACGCTCCCGATAATTTTCATATCCTTCGTAGTATACTTTCAAAATTTTTGCACCAAGCTCGTCAGACGCACGATAGTCCGCCAGTATCTGCTTACGCAGCTCTTTGGTCAAAGGAGGATCTCGTTCTTCAAGCACTTTGATCTTACTTCGAAGTTTACGGCGTTTCGCCCTATGTATTTTTCTATCAACCCGAGCCTTTGTCTGAACTTCACCAAGTTGTATTGATAGGTTTTGATTAGCTACAACAAGCTCCTCATTGGTGTTCTTCAACGCTTCGGTCTCTGCAACAAACCTGACATTCATGTTGGCCAATTTATGTTCACTGGCTTTTGACGTCTTCAGCTCTTCTCTGATCGAGCTCAACACATCGTAGGTATCCCTCAGATCCCCCTTGGTTTGGGCCAATTCCCTCTGTAGGCCTTCATTGACATGAAGAGTGGCTTCATGCTCACCTCTCTCCCGAGTCAAGGTAGCCTTCAACAGGTTGTTCTCCCTTCGCAGGGTCTCTTCATCGGATTCGACATTTATATGTCTGGGACGTAAACGTCCGAAGACTGCGTTTGCCTGCACATATGCGACAGTATCCAGTCAATTTCAGATATTTAAACGAGAAAAGAAATATTTAACCAAGAAAACTGTAAATTATCTTTGCCAAATAGCTCATGCCTTCATCCAGAAAGTTCCCGTTTGTATGGTCATCGAATCGACGATTGTCGGTTTCCTGGACAAATGCATCAAAGAGCCGGAAGGGAAAGTTGGCATTGAACCGAGGCCATAAAGTTGGTGCTCCAGTAGCCTCACTATGGAAATTTTGCGATGAAGACCTTGGGGGGAAGGCATAGGTTGATCACGAGGAGGAGAGGGATCCGTATATATATTTTTTTGGGCTGGCAGAGTCGAGTTGACAATTGGCGGAGTTGGGCCGACGACTGGTGGCTTTGGATCGACAGTTGGTGGTATCGGATCAATAGCTGAGGGTGTTGGATTGACAGTTGATTCAGTTTCAGAAAGGGCTTCGGAGTCAGATGGGATAAAAATTGGTCGAGGTCCTCGGGTGGCTCTTTTCTTTCGATGAGGTCGAAGGACTTTTTTCGGGATAATAGGCTCATCATCCACGGGTGCTTGGGTTGGGGGTTCAATAATGTGTGTTTCAGCAGTTGGTATCTTAGTGGGGGGCTTGAACTTGGAAGAGGCTTTCGGTTGTGGAGGGTCGGCATCGACCTTTGCAGTTTTTCCGGCTATGTTACCTTCGGATGGGACTTCCTGTTGGGAGGATTCGGCAGTAACTTCTATGAACTTCCCAGCTAGAAAATCCTCCAACTCCTTCACCTCCGAAGACGATGGTTTGATCAAAGTTATTGCAGAAGATTAACAGTTTTACATCAAAATTCATAACATATCAATTTCCAAAATATTGACAAAGTAAATCCATACTTACATTTGTGGTCGTATAACCACACTTGCTTGGAAAGAAGTTCGTATTTCCATTCTTCCTTCGGGAAGTTGTCAAACAGTTCTATCATTTCAGCCTCGCGTTCTTCGGAAATGTCTCCAAGATCGGCAGAAATCTTCTCATCAGTGGCCCAGTTCGGTAAGGAGAAAATTTTAGGTCCCTTGACGTAAAACCATTTTTAATGCCATCCCCTGTTACTGGAAGGGGTGTTAACCAACGAACGTCTCTCGAATTTCTCTCCTGTCTTCGAGGAATGTTTGCTTATGGCCTTGAATCCTTTCTCTCTGGATTGACCGATCTTGTATACTGTGAAGAAGAAGTCGAGTGTAGGCTCTACGCCTAGCTCATGGCAGAAAGCGATGAACGCTAGGATATGAATATAAGAGTTCGGCACCAATTGGGCGAACCCAACACCCAAAAACCCTAAGAGGGTCACTATGAAAGCATGGAGAGGGAACCGAACTCCTTTCTCCAAGATGATCACTGGAACAGCCGTCCATCCTTCAGGACGTTGGTACATTCGCTCTTCAGATCGCGGGGCTCTCACCAGATGGGTATCCGGAATATGGCAACGAGTTCGAAGTCCCTTCAAATCAATCCCTATGACTTTCGAGGGAATGTTGGCGTGGAAATACCGTTCCTTACTCCTATAGAATGTTGAAGGATTGGGAGGAGGTTTCGTTGTTGGTTTTTTCTTAGTAGTCGCGGCGGTCGGACCAGAGCTTGAAGCGTCTTTTTTGGGGTTTGGGCTTGGAGGAACGGCGTTGATCGGTGTCACTAGCAGGGGACGATCTTGCTCAGAATCTTGGGAAGCCATTGTTGACGATTTGCAGAGAAGAGAAAGAAAGCACGAGAGGTAAAAAGAAAACTCGAAGGTCTGAAATTCAAATTGGCAGGTAAAACTGTCAAAATTGGTAAAATTTATTTTTTATACTGACGGTCACACAGTATTCGAGGGCGGCACATTTAATTGATAATCATGATCATGGATCTGAAAGGTTGCGTCCGGATTGAGTTTTAAATATTTAGTAAATTGGGCCCTCTAGTTGGATTTCCGATTTTAACCCATCCTTTCAGTTTCCTCTTTATTTTTGTCTTCCATCGATTGGGCTTATTTCAACCCTGCCAAACCCAATAAAGTCATGGACTATTCATAGTTTTCCCTTAAATATCCTATTTATTAGAAAACTAGGGGGCAATGTTGGGTCATGATATTTCTCCTATTGGGCCTTATGGATTGGGCTTAGTTATCTAATTAGTCCATTGGAACTCCCCTATTGGATCTTGAAGTTATTGGGCCTAATTCTCACGTTATATCTCCTTAATATTGGACTGGGTCAATGGGTTGGCCCATTAGATCTTTTAATATCTAAGTCTTTGACTTGTAATGATGAAAAAGTATGACTGTTGACCAAAAGTCTGCAGATCATTAATGTGGATGGGATTATATCCGGCCGGCGATATGTATAATAGGAAAAAGGTGACAACCTGCATGGATCCGGCTGAGATCAGTGAGAGGTAGGGAGCTGTGTCAGATAAGAGTTGGTGGCACGGTAAACTAGGCAAGAGAGTATAACCTATCAAGGAAGTCTCTAAGGAAAGGTACGCATACACACAACACACAAAATTTTTATCTCTCTATAGACACTAGATATTTTATCCTCTATTGTTAAACCTTGAACGGCCTGTACTGACTCTCACGCCTGAGCTATCCCCCGACGGTCCAGCCGTCAAGCATTTGGTGTTGACTGTGTTTTACTGTACAGGATTAGGACGTCTTACGTGATTGGGACGTTGGCAAAAGATCTTGGCGTTAACAATAATAATAGTTGAGATGGATAATTCTATTAGTTGAGATGGATATTTTGGCATATATTTTCATATTAGAACAAATAAATTTGGATGAAGGGAGTATCGGGCTGGTTTGTTTGGGTGTTAGAAGAAGATTAATTAAGTCTTAAGGCCGTTGACTATATTCCCGTTAGAATAATGTAGTCTTTTAAATTTATTTAATAATAATAGTGGCAATTAACGAAATTGTTGATTTCATCGCAAAAGAATTCTGAAATAAAACGATGCTAAGAGATAATTTATGTCATTAAGTTTATAAATAGAATCCCGACCATAAAGGACAGAGACAACTATAATTACCCACCAAAACTGTGTTCAATTCAACCATACTCCTAGAAGATATAACTATAGTGACCAATCTTGGAAACTAGCCTAATCAAATACTCGATCGGTCCAAGTTACTTTTGCTAGTTTAAAATTAAACTACACGTCTATTAAAAAAAAATTGTTTCTAAATTATCCGTCTTAACTTTTCTATTATTATGATTTCTGTTATATTTAATTTTCTAATTCTTTATTGAAACAATAAAATATAGGAGAGAGGAAAAGATAGTGTGGTTATGCTTTCAATGTTAAAGTTAGCATTGTTATTTTTCTAATGTATGTCATGTTATTTTCAATGATTTTTTTTAAAGTTAAATGAGGGTAGTATAAGAAAGGTAAGGTAAATAATAGTATTAAAAATGAAAGAAGACAAATAAATTTGAAAATATTAAAAAAGAAATTAGGACAAACAAACTTGTATGGAGGAAGTATAAAATATTACCAAGAACAAAACCCATACAAATTCAGGACAAAACTAAGTAACACGACAAATCATATAAAAAAAGAATTTATTTTTTGATGACCAAATCAAAAACCGACATAGTAAAGAGTTATTGAAAAAATGTTCTGGTGTTATGTAAAAAAAACATCTCAGTTTAATGGGCAAATGTGCACTTAAACTATGTTAAGTTTAAGATTGGAATTTTCTTCATATTTGTTAAGTACAAGTTTGGTGTTTTGTTGGTATTTAAGTGTAAGTTTAGTAATTTAATTTGTGTAGACACTCCAAATTTTGCGTTTCTGTTACTAACCATACAAGAGGGCAGAATTATCTTTTTATCTTCCAGAGACAACCTTAGAAGTCAAGATCAAGTCAAACCCCGGAAGATCAAGTCAAGCCCCGACGACAACCTCGGGAGATCCAGTCAAACCCCGGAGACAACCCCGAGATATCATCAAGTCAAACCCCGGTGACAACACCGGGAGATGAAACCAAACCCTGAAGACAACCCCGGAGGTAAAGCTAAACCCGGTCGATAACCTCGGGAGATCAAATCAAACCCCGGTGACAACACTGGGAGATAAAGTCAAACTCCGGTGACAATCTCGGGAGGTCAAGCCAAACCCCGGTGACAACCCTAAGAGATCAATTCAAGCCCCAACGACAATACCGGGAGATCCAGTCAAACCCCAGATGTGACACCCCCAAAATCATATACATCACCCATTCTGAGTCGTCAAATACATGGTACAGAAATAACTACAACTTTATTAATACAATTGTCGTGCAAAATACGACAACACATAAACTGTGAGTTTAAAAATAAATATTGTCTTCTAGACAATATTCACACTCAAATAAGTCCTCATTATAATTATTGATACACTATTTATAAAATAGTGAGTACTACTATAACAACTACCTTGGAACATCACTCCACACCTCGACTACTTCCCGCTATATTCTCGCTTCTGAGAAGAAAAAGGAAAAGGGTGAGCTCAACTAGCCCAGCAAAGAATATTATGACTAAGATAATATAAAACAAATTATCGTTAGTCTTCAACAGGGAAAAATCTGATAGAATATAATAAACAATAAGTTTCAGATCAATATTCACAGCGGAAATAACAATTCATTAGAAAATTTAAGTAGAGAATGAAATCTACTATCTTCTATGAATTTAAAAGTTCATCATCAATATTTTATTCCTGTAACATCAATCAATATACATCTTGAATCAAATATTCATCTTTGCACTACATGCCAAAGATATTTATTTGTATCACCAGTTGATTATGTTCATCTAAACACCTGTTCATCTTTGCACTACGGGCCAAAGATATTCATTAGTTAATCATTCATCTTTGCACTACAAGCCAAATATATTCAGTAATATCATCATTTAGGACTGAGAATGATGAAAATATTTTAAAGAAAACGAATCCAGTGAGACAAAAGAACAATATTAGGGATTCGTACTTCGGTTTATCCATGTTCAAAAACACCCCATAATATACCATAGTGGAGTAAAATTCAAGAATAAAGATCAAAACATGGATACAATCAAAGATAGTAACAAAAATAAACATCTGGGATAAAGAAGAAAAAATTTTATTTTTTGGTGAATAGTGCCGTATTCGTGAATAGTGACGTATACGTGAATAGTGTCGTATACGTGAATAGTAATCCCGACACAAAAAGGTAGAAATTACACAATAAAATTTATATCAATATTTCGGCATAATGATATTGGAAGAAATAATATCATCTATAAAAAAAATAGCACCCCTTACCTCAAAAGGACAGTGCTTCTGACTGAAATATCGGATATAATGCTGAAGAAAACTTGCACCGTATAGCAACACTCAAAGTATCAAAATACTCACAAAAATACGCTCGATAATATAGAGAGAGAAAATTTCAGATTCTGGTGTTATTTTTAATTCTAACCTAAGCACCCTATTTATAGAAAAATACTTAAAATACCAAAGCAGAAAATTTAATAAAATATTAATATTTATAAAAATTTCTGCCCACTTTGAAAAATATGAACTCAGCACATTTTCAATACAAGTGGGGCCCACCAACATAATAAAAATGTTTTTCTTTAAAAAAAAATTTAAACTTCAAAAATCAATTATTCCGGAACTTCAATAATTCATAATAAATAGCCCTTTTATCAGAAAAATTCAAATCTTATATTTATTTCATAGGAAATTTAATTCCCTACAACTTTGTAGCTTTATATTTTTCGAAATTCTAAACAGAAATTGACCGAAATCCACATACGGACGATTTTGCAGGCTATAATCATATCTTAGTCAAAAACGGGGCCCTCTAACATGTTTAACATGTTTTTAGTATTTATTGTAACAAAAATACCCTTCCTCCTCATTTATTCATATATCACACATTCATTGTAAAAATATCTCTATTATTATATTATTGTAATATAATAATATATTTAAATGAATTATTTTATCAGAAAAGACAAAATATCAATTTTTAACAATTGTCACTTTTCTAAAAATTCATCCATTTATATCCACATAAATAAATATTTTTCTTTTTATAAAAATTAATAATTAATTATTTACAAATAATATTACAGAATCACAATAATGACAACCAGGTCGTTCCCAGGAAAGAGGGGGCCTTATGGTAAGGATTTTTCCTTACTGGCGCGTAATTAAATAATTTCTTCTAGACAGAACTTCCTTAGACATTGTCAATAATGTTATGTAATAATATTATTCAATTAATATGAATTATTGATCTGATAATGAGAAATACTGTGTAGTGACAATTATTGAAACAACAATACTATAAAATATTAACGTAGCAATTATTGAATCAATAAAATAAAATATTGAACAGTAAAAACTGTAGCAATTATTGAGTAGTGCATTCTTACATAAAAATCGATAATTGGTGCAATACCGTGTGCCACTACAAAAAAATGGGTCTTTAGCAACGATTTTTCAGGCAACGACTTTATAAGTCGTTGCTAAAAGTATATGTTTAGTAACGAAATTTGTCCTTCGTTGCAGATTGTGTCAGGCTTTCACTTTTTGCAACGAAATTCATAAGTCGTTGCAAAAATTTGTTGCTAATTCATTGGCAGGAAAAAATTTCGTTAGAAATTCGTTGCAAAATTTTCGACCACTTGATTTTCCGTCATCGTGGGCAACGAAAGTTTTTTTGTTGCTAAAAATGGGGCTTTAGCAACGATTTTTCAGGCAACGACTTTATAAGTCGTTGCTAAAAGTGTATGTTTAGCAACGAAACTTGTCCTTCATTACAGATTGTGTCAGGCTTTCACTCTTTGCAACGAAATTCATAAGTCGTTGCAAAATTTGGAAACAAAATTCGTTAGAAATTCATTGCAAAATTTTTAACCACTTGATTTTTCCTCATCGCGGGCAACAAAAGTTTTTTCGTTGCTATATTTCGTTGCCTAATATGGACCACATTCATTGGCACCAATTTTTATTTTCATTGTATATTTTATACAACTTTCTACAACGACTATTAAAATATTGCCTTAAATTAAGATAATCCCAATAAGCATGTTTTTGTAAGACCATATTCGGTATTCGAAGAATTGTCAAAAAATATTCGTATTTAGTATTTAAAAATCATGTCCAAATGCGGAACATATTCGTTTCCATTTTTTATTCGAATAAACAAATTATTCAAATATCTGAATTCGAATGTCAATCACCTAATAAACAATTTATTCAATTTATTTATAAAAAGTAAAAATAAAAAAATATTGACCAATTACTAACAAATCACAACCATTTAAAGTTGTAAAAATATATATATCATAAATGGGAGACATATCAAATATATCATCATTCATAATTGATCATAAAAATCAATTAAAATTTACTAATATAAATTGTACATATAAGTTGTATAAATTGTACTTATAAGTTGTTCCGTATTATTTAATTTATTTTTTCCTAAATTTAAATGTATATAAAAGAAAAGAGATACATATACTTAGGGGCATTCCCCAGATCGATACAAAATGTCAAGAAAGGGAACTCAGCATGACAAACAGTGAAACTCAGATTCTAAGACAATACAAGAGCATAAGGCCAAAACTGAGCAAATGAGCATTGCATTGGACTTCAAGAACACTGCAGAGCATCCGACCAACAAAACAATAAACAAAACCATAGCCCAAATAGATTTGCAAAGTAGTAGCGCACCAAGAAACAAACGAGTTGCATAACAGAAACACACAGCAGAAGCATCACAAACATCGCTGCTAATAGCATCTTCATTCAACAGTTTTCCCGCAAATGATGTTGCACGAACTTTTTTGATATTTGCGTATTGAGCCCCTTTCTTCCAGTCAACGCAAACTGAGCCCCTTTCTATTCAAAAATTTAGACTTAAAACCCCAAAGTGCAACATGTGCATTGACCTGCTGACGTGGCACATGTGTCGCCTACGTGGCACACGTAGCAGGTCTGATGTGATATTTAATATTATAAATTGACATGTGTCCGCTGCTGACGTGGCAGGTCTTTTAATTTTTTTCCAAAAATTGCTTCTCTACAAATTCAAACCTGTGACCTATTATTTGAAACTTTGGTCATTTGACTGCTGGAGCAACACAAGTTATCTGTTAATATCTTGCAAGGATTAATATTTATATCAAAACATGAGATTTCTCCCATATATTCCTTTCTTCTCATTCACTATATACCATTAATATAATCTTAGGAAGTTATATACTACAATAATAATAATAATAATAATAATAATAATAATAACAATAACAAGAACAATAACAATAACAAGAACAATAACAACAACAACAACAACAACAACAACAACAACAACAACAACAACAACAACAACAACAATAACAATAACAATAATAATAATAATAATAATAATAATAATAATAATACTATAATTTTTGCTTATATATGTTAGATACTTAGAAAATTATGATATTTATCTTACATGTTCTTTAATTTATTTATTTTGCCTTGGGATATAGTATAAGTTATTATTTTCAATTATCTTCTTCTTTTGCAGCAAATAATTAATGAGCGATCGAACACTTTTTTGATGGAAAATTGGTAATGAAATAATTAAATGATATATCGATGATCATACATGATCATATAGAAGATTATAACGTAAATTAATAGCCAAGTTAATTAATTAGTTTTTTAATATTGGACATTTTAAAATAAGGAATAATTAATGCTACTGTTTCTCGAAAATCTATTGCTTTTTTATTTTGTAAAAAAAAAAGAATTGATATAATAATTAGCGCTTGTGAAAAAAGGGAAAAAAGAAGAAGTCAAACAGGTGTTTTCATACTAACGATCTTATATATCAAGGAATTAGTTAGTTATTATTATAAGATAATATATTTGTATTTCATACATAAATTGTTGTACAAATTATAAAACGTACACTACAAGAAATTAAGGATATAGCGAAGGATTTTTTGTGAAGGAATTTATTCTTTCACATGAGGAGTTTTTTAGCGAAGGAACAGTGAATGAAAAAAATATAGTGACAATATAGTTATTAGCGAAAGAAACATCCTTCACAATTTATAATTTTTTCCTCGCAAAATTGATGTGATAAAAAGTTTTTTGGCGCCAACGATCCGGTGGTGGAAAGGGGAATTGATTGGTTCCAATTATTTTGGCGGGGTTTTTATAGGGATGAATCTTGATTCTGTAGAGCTCCTTGCTGTATAAAACAGGTTAATTTTTGTAATTGGGAGTTTCTTTAGCTGATTTTCGTTTTGGGTTGTGTTAATTATGTTAAAGCTTTGATTTTGATGTTGTTTGGTTGTGCAGGTTTCAATTGCACAGGTAGGGATTTTTGTTAGTTTCTACTACCCTCTGTGTTCTCAATTCACTATGTATGAGATTTAAACTTTTGAATGATTAAAAAAAGGAATCTTTTTGGAAAAGGAGTTTTATTTGGTTGCACCTAAACCATACTATGCAATTGGAATTGGTTGCCTGTTGATATTCTAGCCAATTTGAACTTGCTTGGCATGTTGGTTCATTTTATCATACTTTTACATAGATCAGTTAGATAAAGTTTTATGCATGGTATTAATAATTTTTTAACCTTTTGCTTTTAACTTATTCTCATAGTAAGAAAATTTGACTCAATTAACATGTTGGTCTGTTGATAGGATCACATTCGAGAGCTTGAGGAGGAAGTGAAGCTACTAAAGAATCTCTCACATCCAAATATTGTAGTGAGTATATGACTATGTGTTGTTATTCTTTTTAATTGTGTTGAAGCAATATTATGTATCTGAGAACCTTTTTATTATCTAGAGATATTTGGGAACTGCAAGAGAGGAGGAATCATTGAATATTTTGTTGGAGTTTGTTCCGGGCGGATCAATATCATCACTCCTTGGGAAATTTGGGTCTTTCCCCGAGCATGTAAGTGATTCAATTTGTTCAATATATTGAAATTAAGTATTTAAGTAGTGAATTTGTAGAAGTAAAAGAATGTTGGTGAATTGGCGTTTGTTTGGCTACATACGTCTATGTTTGTTGGTTGATAAATTTTGAGTGCGTTGCTGAGTCTGATATGAAGATCATGATATCCATGAAATAGCAGCTGTCCTAAACCTAGACTTCTAATATTATACATTAACATTATGCATTGTATCTCTATGCTATTACTCCCACCTTTATTTCATTCGCTAGGAACTCTTGACAGTTTCCTTGTAACTGTATGGTGAACAGGTTTTTAAAATGTACACAAAACAGTTGTTGTTGGGCTTGGAATACCTTCACAAAAATGGTATCATGCACAGAGATATCAAGGTACTTTTGTAATTTGTTGCTATTTTTCTATGTTGTTCCATGGGTAGTGTATTTGTAAATGCTTCATTTATTTGAAGGATTGTTTTGTGGAGTTAAATTTATGCTAATTTAGGATATTTTTAAAACAAATTCTGCTGTATTGATTTTGTTCTGTATTTGGTTTGTTCATTTGATATCGAATCTGTCTAGCTTTATTTTATTTCTTTGAATTTGTTGCTCAAAAACTGAACAAAATCCATTCTTTATATATTGAACAAATAAAAAGATTTGCTTTTGAAGAATCGATTACTGAAGTTGGATCCTTTGCATCTAAGAAAGAATGGGAAAGACTTCGAATTGTTGTTTTATAGTTTTGATTGCTTTTTATTGGATTATATATATATATATATATATATATATATATATATATATATATATATATATATATATATATATACACACACACTAAAGAAAGGAAATGGCTTTAACAGTTTGTAGTTTAAACTATCACCAACTCCCAACTTTTTTTCCCTTTCTTTGATGCTTTGGTATTGCTAACCGCCATTTTGTTCAGCTACAATTGCAGTTATAAAATCACTGATGGTATTGAAGTTACTAAAATTTGGGTAATGCAGTTTCAGTTTTGAATTTTGATATTCATTTGGCTTATAATTTTTTATTATTTTTTAATTCCCAACTCGAATGATGTTTTTATGTATGCAGGTAAATTCTGTTCCTCCTTGTAAATTCTGTTCCTCTCTGTAAATTCTGATATGTGTGTATGTGCGCGTGTGTATATTTATTTATTTATCTGGAAAATTCCAACTAATGAAAGTTATCAGATGCCAATGATGACATTTCCTCCTTTTTGTTAATTATCCTTTTTCTGGAAAGGCGGAGTTAGTTATCTAATTATGTGTCTGTTGAATATGAATATTATTTAACTACAAATGTTTCTTGTGTTAGGACAACTAGATTTTATCCTAGGAGTTTTCTTCTTCCTTTTGTGTTAAATTTGTTTGCCCTTTTTTTCAAAAGTTGATTTATCTGGTGTATGGGTCCCTTTTCAATTACTGAATAATAAAATTGTAACTTGTAGAAGAACCATTATCCTTGAGATTGTAGTGATTCTTTTTTTCTCCTTCACACCTGGTTGTTCTTGGAAAAGCTTCAGCTGGTTTGGATTTTTTGTTTGTTTTTTAGTCGTTTTTTGTTTTCTTTTTGCAATATAGTTTCCCCGCCCTTTTGTTATAGCTGAAGTATCTCTAAGATACTAATTTGTTCATTCCATTGTTTTATAGATAAGGTAAAGTTTCGTAATTGTACAAGCAGATTTTTGGCATTCTGTATATTGATTGTGAGGTTCTTGTTCATTGCCAATACACGAAATTTGTCTGTTATCTGATAGATAATGTTCAAATAGTTTTTCATTTTTAAATGTACTCCAATTAGACATAATCAAAATAGGGAAGGATATCCATGGGATCATTTGCTATGCTCCTTATAGTTTCCGAAGTAGTTCCTCATGCTTAACTCACTGGGTAACTAAATTAGAAAATTGCTAAATTAGGAGGTCTTCATGAGTTATAGACTGATAGTTGAAACAAGTGGTATTATCTTTAAAAACTTAGCTACTCATACATTTATTACTGCAAATTTACACTTTGATGCACAAACACGCAATAATCCTGACTTCTGTATACTTCCAGGAACAAGTTAAATCAGTTAGTAATTAGACTAATATCTAATTCCAACTCCCCTCAGCACCTTGAAGTCATTACAGGCCACATGGGTCTTTTTATTTTATTTTTGGCTGATTGAGAAAATGTCTTGTATAATGAGTGATTCCTGTTTTCTTTTCTTACATGGTATGATTATCTGTGCACAATCAGTTTTGGCAATCTTAATCCTTTTGTGGGAAGGGTTAGAACTTTATTTTATGGAATGTGTACATGTCTTATGGTTAGTTGTGTATTACATGTCTTATGGTTATTTTATGGAATGTGTACATGTCTTATGGTTAGTTGTGTATTACATTGTTTAATTTTATAGTGATTTTCAACTGTTTGAACCAGATCTTTTATTGAATTTCATTTTCTGTTTGGTTTTGGTTTTGGGTCTTTAATATGACGCGTAAATGTTTTGGATTTGATGGGTTATTTTCATTTTGAATTGTTTGGACTGATGTTTGTGAAATTAATTGTTTTGGGTTGTGGGTTTTCAGAAGGAAATGGAAAGTTTGACAGGTTTAGTTTTACCGAATCCTTGTAATCCCAGTTCTAATTTTGTTGAGCAATACTACCATATCCTTCACCAAACACCTGAGTTGGTTTATAGATTTTATCATGATTCAAGCGTGCTAAGCCATCTAGAACCTGATGGTGTAATGACATCAGTGACGACCAAGAAAGTGAGTTTGTATGGTGCTTCTATTTCTGATTTGTCCTCTATTTGGTTTTGTTTGTTCTTTTAATTGGACCTTGTACTTCTCCCTCATTATCTTAATTAGTTAACTTCCATTAGTACATTTTACCCAAAACTGATCTAAGTAAAATTTTTATGTAAGAATTATTTGGATTGGAGTATCAACACTTTAACAAAAATGTACTAATAATTCTTTGAATTTTGATTATAAAAGCCAACTGTTCTTGAGATATTATGTACTAATATCAACCTTGGAGCAGAGTATCAATGAAAAAGTATGTTCCTTGGATTACAAGAATTACAAGGTAGAGATAAAGACTGCAGATGCCCAGGACTCTTTTAAGGATGGCATGATTGTTTTGGTAACTGGGTGCTTAACAGGGAAGGATAACCTGAGAAGAAAATTCACGCAAAGTTTTTTCCTAGCTCCACAAGAGAATGGTTACTTTGTTTTTAATGATGTATTTAGGTATGTAGAAGAGGAAAATGAACCAATAGACACCAACACAGTGACAATTGAAGTAATCAATGGCACCCAATCAGTGAGCCTGACCCCAGATCTAGGTTTGATTTATCGTTTACTTTTCCATATTTTAAACTGACGTTGCTTTGAAATGGCTTTTGACATTGATTTGATATATTTTGATTCTAGAGCCATCTCGTGTGCTTGATCCTCCAGTACAGGAGCATGCAAAGTCACATGTTGAGGAGCTCCAAAATGGTGAGGGAAAAACCGATGACCCTATAAACAATATGATCCAATTAGCAAATGAAAAGGCTGCAGCGGATCCTGAACCTCAGCCAAATGAGAATCATAACTTGGAACCAGCTTCTTCTTATGCCCAGGAGGATGCTCCAAAGAAGTCGTATGCGTCCATTGTAATTTCACAAACAAAGAAGGGAAATTCAGGGGATATCAAGGTTTACGTACCAACTAATAATTCAAGAGTGGCTCCTACACAGATTGAAAAAAGTTCAGTTCGTTTAGTATCACAAGATCCAGCGCCAGCTGCATTTGCCCCTAATGCCACAGAAAGTAGCAATGCTCAGTATGAAGGTATATGCTTCATACTTGTATTTGCATAAATACAATGTGGAGTTGTGGACCTCACTTCTCTAACAAGTATTGAGGATTCTCTGTACATGAAAACAAATTGTCATGCAATTTTTTACTGAAAAGAAACATATCTGAGATGTGAATCCCGTTTGTTAGAACCATTTAGGTTCGCATGGTTGACTCTGGATCCAAATTCTTATTATCTTTTTTTACTCCATACAAAACATTCAATCCATATTGTAGTTACCATTTTGTACTTTGTTATAGGTGATGGTCACTCCATCTATATAAAGAATTTTCCTCTAAATGTGACGGTCACTCGGCTTGAGGCAGAGTTTACGAAATTTGGACCTATTAAGAAAGGAGGTGTTCAAGTCAGAAGTAATAAGGTAGTTTTTAATACACTAAGAATGTATATCATTGTGTTCCACTTGGGTCAGCTATTGTTTACTCATATTCACCTGTCCAGCAACAGGGATTTTTCTTTGACTTCGTTGAATTTAAAGATTTGAACTCCATGCACAATGCAATTCAGGTGCTTTCTCTATAACTTCTCAATTTCCAAATTCGTTTTGTAATTGATTTTATATGATGTGGCTAGTATAGATATAATCCAGAGCATTAGATCATATCGTGGCCGTTAATTCTACCATATAAACTGTAATATATGCTAATTTTAACAAACTATGTCTTGCTAGTTAAACCAAACTCTTAGCAACTCTATTGTCTTTGTGTATTGATTTTGGCAATACGGTGTACATTAGTATCACGTAGCAATTTTATTGTCTTTGTGTATTGATTTTGGCACTAAGTGCCTCTGGTGATCTATTTGCTTCATTTTTCTGACTTGCTATTATTTTTAAATGTGCAGGAAGATTGCTTCTACGACCTGCCTTACAATACTGGGTATCAAATTTTCGTGCTACGTTTACGGAAGACAAGGGACAAAATTATGAAGTGTACTCTCTATATATGTAGATATATACTTTGATTGAAGAACTGTGGTAGCTTTAGATAGTTAATTGTAAAGATAATGAATGATTATGTAGTGGATGATTTTATTAAGTTAATAATATTTTAGTTTTTTGTATTTTTGCCATTATTTGCTATGGGGACATTGAGCTAGGTCAGGTACACAAAAAGAATGTTAAATTTTGATTTGGCAATAATATAATTTGTTACCAAAGTATTGAACAAGTTTAAATATAGCAACAATTTTTAATACATTTAGCAACAAATTTTCGTTGCTAATGGCATTAAAATATAATATTTGGCAACGAAAAATTAACCTAATAACAAAGGAGAGGATATTGTTGCTAATACTAAAACAAAAGGTAACATTTTTTATCGTTGCAAATCATATCAACTTTCGTTGCACATATAAAGAAACGACAACATATAATGTCGTTACTAATCGACTACTTTCGTTGCTATTAAAAATAACCAGCAACAAACATTTTCGTTGCTGATTCAGCATAATGTCATTGCTAAATAATATAATCAGCAACGAAAATCGTTGCTAAAAAGTTTACATTTCGCAACAAAAGCAAGCTTAGGCAACAATTTTCATAATTTACTGCAACGAAAAATGTCGTTGTAAAATGGTGTCAATTGCAACGAAAATGCATGGTCGTTGCAAAAAAAAAGAGGTCATTTCGTTGCCAATTAGTAGGCTTTTGCAACGAAATGAGGTTTTTAGCAACGACATTTTAATTATTCTGCAACAATACATTTTTGTTGCTAAAGGATCGATGTCTCTGTACGAAAGCTAAATTTCACTGCAAAATGTATTACTTTTGGCAACGAAAAAAATACGTTCGTTGCGAAAAAATTAGCAATGCTCATTGCGCAACGAAAGACGCAACGACAATAAAGTCGTTGCCAAAACCCTTTTGCAACGAAATTTGGCACCTTTAGCAACGAAAATTAGTTGTTGTTGAAGCCCCGTTTTTTTTGTAGCAACACCGCGTATTACTGTGTTTTAACCATCGGGTATTCTAACAGTGTTAACGGTAACTACGCCGTTATTTATAAAAACTCATACTTGTCGTTTTCTTCATCCAATCGCTTTCCGTTATGGGGTCCACACAAGGCTGCGCCGTCGTATGAATATACCCCGATAGCAAGAATATTCCACGACCAAATGAATATTTTCCGACAACAATGAATATTTTATAACCACTTGCTTATTTAAAATATTTGCGCATTTTACCCATAACTAACCATATTAATCAAATCAACCCTTACTATTTCAAAATAATAAATAGAGGAAATTCAATTTCATTTATAAAAAGTTGGGGTCTTACAACCTCCCCTCCTTATGAAATTTCGTCCTCGAAATTGACGTACGTACCTGGTGTTTTGAAAAGGTGAGGATACCTTGCTTTCATTTCCGTTTTCAACTCCCAGGTCATTTTCTCAATAGCATGGTTCCTCCACAAAATTTTGACTTGTGGTATAACCTTTGTGCGTAGGACATGCTCCTTCCTATCCAATATCTTGATAGGTACCTTCTCGTATGTTAAGTCTTCAGCTATCTCATCTGGTTCTAACTCAATAATGTGGTTTGGGTCTTTCACATATTTACGAAGAACAGATATGTGAAAAACATTATGAACACGAGACATGCTTAGAGGTAACGCGAGTCTATAGGCCACATTTTCTACTCGGCCAAGAATCTGAAATGGAACAATAAATCGTGGATTGAGATTTCCTCTCTTTCCAAATCTTATAACTCCCTTCCATGGAGCAACTCGCAACAATACATGATCCCCAATACTAAATTTCACGTCCTTTCGATGAAGATCCGCATAACTCTTTTGTCGATCCTGTGCCGTTTATATACGTTGTCGAATCATTTGGATCTTTTCTGTAGTCATACGTACCAACTCTGGTCCCAACAATGTTGCTTCACCCACCTCATCCCAACATACTGGAGAGCGACACTTTCGTCCATACAATGATTCGAATGGAGCTACACCTATACTTGCCTGGTAACTGTTGTTGTAGGAGAATTCCACCAATGATAAATACTTATCCCAACTCCCTTTGAAGTCTAGAACACAGAGTCTTAATAGATCTTCAAGAGTTTGAATAGTCCTCTCTGATTGTCCGCCCGTTTGAGGATGGTATGCTGAACTGAATCGTAAATCCGTGCCCATAGCTTTCTGCAAGCTAACCCAAAATCGTGAAGTGAATATTGGGTCACGATCCGAAACTATGGATACTGGAATGCCATGCAATCTCACAATCTCATTTACGTACATACGAGTAAGACGTTCAAGGGAATAAGTCTCCCGTATCGGTAAGAAATGAGCAGACTTGGTTAATCTATCAACAATAACCCAAATCACATCTATGCCTTGAGAAACCTTGAGAAGACCCGTAACGAAATCCATGGTAATATGTTTCCACTTCTATTTTAGAATCTCTAGTGGTTGCAATGGACCCTTTGGCACTTGATGCTCTGCCTTTACACGTTGACAAGTTAAACACTTCGAGATAAACTTCACGATCTCTCTCTTCATATTGCTCCACCAAAATGTATGTCGAAGATCTCGATACATTTTAGTACTTCCAGGGTGAGTTGCAAACGGCGTGTTTTGTGCCTCCATCATGATTTTATACTTCAAATCAGAGTCGTTAGGAACACAAAGTCTGGAGTGGACTCGAAGTATTCCTTCTTCATCGATTCTTGCTTCAGGAATAACGCTTTCTTGCATTTTCTTCTTCATACGCATCAGCTTCGGGTCTGTAGCTTGAGCAACTTTAACTTTATCGATTAAAGTTGGTTCTATGCGTATACTTGACATCATCGCATGGGTCCCCGGAGTCTTGAATTCTATCTTCATTTTTTGTAAATCACATAAAATGGGCCTTTGTATTGACAACATCGCACTCGTTCCCGCATATGATCTTCTACTCAATGTGTCAGCTACCACGTTCGCTTTTTCAAGATGGTATTGAATGGTATGGTAGTAATCTTTCAACAGCTCGAGCCAACGTCGTTGCCGCATATTGAGTTCTTTTTGGGTGAAGAAATATTTGAGGCTTTTATGATCCGAATATATCTCCACTTTCTCCCCATATAAATAGTGCCTCCAGATTTATAAAGCGAAAACGACTGCTGCCAACTCTAGATCATGAGTAGGATAATTTCTCTCATATTCTTTGAGTTATCGCGAGGCATAGGCTATGACCTTTCCATGTTGTATGAGAACACATCCTAACCCTTTGCCCGAAGCATCGCTGTAGATAACAAATCCATCCGAACCAGATGGTATTGTCAGAATAGGTGCTGAAATGGGTCTTCTCTTAAGCTCTTGAAAACTCTTCTCGCATTCCTCACTCCATACGAATTTTGTATCTTTCTGAGTCAGTTGAGTTAACGGAGTAGCGATTCGAGAAAATCCTTCCACGAATCTCCGATAATAACCAGCTTAACCCAAAAAGCTACATACTTCGGTCACCGACTTCGGTTACTTCCAACTTTGTATTGCTTCAATCTTCGCCGGGTCAATAGATACTCCATGTTTTGACACCACGTGCCCAATGAATGCTACTTCCTCAAGCCAGAACTCACATTTTTTCAACTTGGTATATAACTTGTTTTCACGAAGCCTTTGAAGTATCAGCTTCAAATGGTGCTCATGATCTTCACGACTTTTAGAATATATGAGGATGTCATCAATAAAGACAACAACGAACTGATCTAAATATTCCTTAAATACACGGTTCATCATATCTATGAAAGAAGTAGGAGCATTAGTCAATCCAAAAGACATTACTAGGAATTCATAATGCCCGCACCGAGTTCTAAAGGCAGTCTTCGGAATATCCTTAGTTTTAATCTTCAGCTAATGATATCCAGAACGAAGATCGATCTTTAAAAAGAATTGTGCTCCTTGTAATTGGTCAAACAGGTCATCAATGCGAGGTAGCGGATACCTATTCTTGATGGTGACATGGTTCAATTCCCGGTAGTCAATACAAAGTCGCATACTCCCGTCTTTCTTCTTTACGAATAAAACAGGAGCACTCCAAGGAGATGTACTAGGACGAATGAAACCGATGTCCAACAACTCCTGTAGTTGGACCTTTAACTCCTTAAGTTCAATAGGAGCCATTCGATATGGGGTTTTAGAAATGGGTTTTGTACCAGGTTCAAGATCAATAAAGAATTCAACTTCACGTTCTAAGAATAGACCGAGAAGTTCTTCAGGAAATACGTCAGGAAATTCACTAACAACAGAAATATTATTCAAATCTGACGTGTTTTTGTTTAAGTCCATGACATGGGCTAAGAAAGCTTGGCATCCGTTTTTTAATAAACAAATGGCTTTATAGTTTGATATAACAGTGATTGACTTTAGTGGTTTGGTTGCTTGAATTCGCATAACAAGTTGGTTAGTAATATGAAAACTAATAACCTTACGAAAATAATCAATTTTGGCATGATGAGTAGTTAACCAATCAATCCCTAAAATCACATCAAAAGCAAGTATCTTTAAAGAGATAAGATCCACAGGTAATGTGATGGTGCCAACTTAGATCAAGCAAAATTTATATACAGTGGATGTAATGAAAGTTTTTCCTAACGGAGTCTCCACAGATAAATCAAAGTTTAATTTCTCCGGAGTCAAGTTTAAACGTTGAGCACAAGCAGGAGAGATAAATGAATGGGTAGAACCGGTATCTAGTAAGGTATAAACTTCGCAAGAGTTTATGATTGGCTTACTCGTGATCACCTCGTTCGGGTTCCTCTCATTTTGACCAGTCACGACAAACGCTCTTCCAGGAACCGCTAACTTTGACTTGTTTGGGACAGCCTTTGGAGTCACCATCCCCACTGGACTTGGTTTCGCTACAGTACAATCTCAAGCGATATGTCCTTCCTTTCCACAATTATAACATACCTTGAGCTGTTGTGGAGAGTTTGGGCTGATGTGTCTCTCTTTTCTATATTTATAGCATACGACCGGTGGTCGTTCTCCTCCCTTAGAAACAGTTGATACTGGTGCTGACGTCTTCACATTGTCATTGTTGAATCTCCTCTTTTTGAAATTTCCACTTGACTCGCCTCTACTATTATCATGGTCACGATTACCACCAGAGTGGTTACCACTTTTGTCTGTATTTTTCCTCCCCGTTAGTTATCATTGCTCCGATGACTGCTGTCATCGGTATGACCCTGGTTATGGTCCCTCGGTTGAACATACTCATTATCTCGCTCTAATAATTGTGCCCTGTTTACAACATCTGAATATAAAAAAAATTTATGAGGGATAAGATATTGCCGAATCTCAGGTTTTAGACCTCTCAGAAACATCCGTGTCATTCGTTCCTCATTCTCTACCAAATGAGGTGCAAACCTGGATAACTCTGCGAACTTCGCCTCGTACTGGGACACCGTCATGTTATTTTGTTCCAGTATGATAAACTCTTTCTCCTTCATATGACGAATACTTTCAGGAAAGTACTTATCATTGAACAGTTTCTAAAACGTTTCCCAAGACATGTTGAGTGCGGCAGGCTGGATAAGCTTCACAGATTCCCACCAGTAATCTGCCTCACCACGGAACATAAAGGTGGCGAATGGAACCTTTTGTTCCTCCGTGCATCCCAAGACATCGAATATCTTGGTAATTTGCTTGACCCACGTTTCCGCCTTAATTGGATCCGACTTTCCCCAGAATTCTGGTAGTCCCAACTCTTTGAATTGCTTGGCTGTGACAAACCGCGCGTTGTTATCATTTTCACCCGTATTTTGTACACGAGTCTCCATCGTCTGATTTTGCATGAACTGCAAAAAGCTTCTAAACATCTCATCGTTCATCGTCTGATCAGTGGTGTTGTTTGTAGGAGGAACATTGTCGTCCCGTTGCACGTTCTCCTGTTGGTGATTAAAGGTGTCTCCACGGTCTCACTTACTCCATTGTTAACATTCTCAATTGCCATTCTCAAATACTGCCATAAAATAAGGGTTAATTAAAGAAATTAACATATCACATAATATCCCTATATTCTGACCAATCAACAAATAAGCTTAGGTAGGACACACTAGTAAAGGATTTACTCGTCTCTCCCCTCCTAGTTCTATTCCCCGATCTCCGCCAGAGACCATATCTCTAAGCTCTGATACCAACTGTGACACCCCCAAAATGGTATACATCACCCATTCTGAGTCGCCAGATACATGGTATAGAAATAACTATAACTTTATTAATACAATTGTCGTGCAAAATACGACAACACATAAACTGTGAGTTTAAAAATAAATATTATTTTCTAGACAATATCCACACTCAAATAAGTCCTCATTACAATTATTGATACACTATTTATAAAATAGTGAGGACTACTATAACAACTACCTTGGAACATCACTCCACACCCCGACTACTTCCCGCTATATTCTCGCTTTCTAAGACGAAAAATGGAATAAAAAAGAAAAGGGTGAGCTCAACTAGCCCAGCAAAGAATATTATGAATAATATAATATAGAACAAATTATCGTTAGTCCTCAACAGGAAAAAATCTAATAGAATATAATAGACAATAAGTTTCAGATCAATATTCGCAGCGAAAATAACAATTCATTAGAAAAGTTAAGTAGAGAATGAAATCTACTATCTTCTATGAATTTAAAAGTTCATCATCAATATTTTATCCCTATAACATCAATCAATATACATCTTGAATCAAATATTCATCTTTGCACTACAGGCCAAAGATATTCATTTGTATCACCGGTTGGTCATGTTCATCTAAACACCTATTCATCTTTGCACTACGGGCCAAAGATATTCATTAGTTAATCATTCATCTTTGCACTACAGGCCAAAGATATTCAGTAATATCATCATTTAGGACTGAGAATAATAAAAATATTTTAAAGAAAACGAATCCAGTGAGACAAAAGAACAAATATTAGGTATTCGTACTTCAGTTTATCCATATTCAAAAACACCCCATAATATACCATAGGGGAGTAAAATTCAAGAATAAAGATTAAAACATGGATACAATCAAAGATAGTAACAAAAATAGACATCTGGGACAAAGAAGAGAAAATTTCATTTTTCGGTGAATAGTGTCGTATTCGTGAATAGTGCCGTATACGTGAATAGTAATCCCGACACAAAAAGGTAGAAATTCCACAATAAAATTCATATCAATATTTCGTCATAATGATATTGGAAGAAATAATATCATCTATAAAAAAAATAACATCCCTTATCTCAAAAGGACAGTGCTTCTGACTGGAATATCGAATATAATGCTGAAGGCAACTTGCACCGTATAACAACACTCAAAGTATCAAAATACTCACAAAAATACGCTCGATAATATACAGAGAGAAAACTTCAGATTCTGGTGTGATTTTTAATTCTAACCTAAGCACCCTATTTATAAAAAAATACTTAGAACACTAAAATAGAAAATTTAATAAAATATTAATATTTATAAAAATTTTCCGCCCACTTTGAAAAATCTGAACTAAGCACATTTTCAATACAAATGGGGCCCACCAACATAATAAAAACTTTTTTCTTAAAAAAAAAAATTTAAACTTCAAAAATCAATTATTTCGGAACTTTAATAATTCATAATAAATAGCCTTTTAATCAGAAAAATTTGAATCTTATGTCCATTCCATAGGAAATTTAATTCTCTATAACTTTGTAGCTTCAAGTTTTTCTAAATTCTAAACAGAAATTGATCGAAAACTACATACGGACGATTTTGCAGGCTATAATCACATCTTAGACAAAAACGGGGCCCTCTAACATGTTTAACATGCTTTTAGTATTTATTGTAACAAAAATACTCTTCCTCCTCATTTATTCATATATCACACATTCATTGTAAAAATATCTCTATTATTATATTATTATAATACAATAATATATTTAAATGAATTATTTTATCAGAAAAGATAAAATATCAATTTTCAATAATTGTCACTTTTCTAAAAATTTCTCCATTTATATCCACATAAATAAATATTTTTCTTTTCATAAAAATCAATAATTAAGGATTTCTCCTTACTGGAGCGCAATTAAATAACCTCTCCTAGACATAACTTTCTTAGACATTGTCAATAATGCTATCTAATAATATTATTCAATTAATATGAATTATTGATCTGATAATGAGAAATACTGTGTAGTGACAATTATTGAAACAACAATAATATAAAATATTAACGTAGCAATTATTGAATCAATAAAATAAAATATTAAACAGTAAAAATTGTAGCAATTATTCAGTAGTGCCTCTTACGTAAGAATCAATAATTATTGCAATACCGTGTGCTATTGTCCAACTCCGCGTATTACTGTGTTTTGATCATCAAATATTCTAACAGTGTTAACAGTAACAATTACGCCGTTATTTATAAAAACTTATACTTGTCGTTTTTTTCATCCAATCGCTTTCCGTTATGGGGCCCACACAAGGCTGCGCCGTCGAATGAATATTCCCCGACAACAAGAATATTCCATGAGCAAACGAATATTCCCCGATAACAATGAATATTTTATAACCACTTGCTTATTTAAAATATTTGCGCATTTTACCCATAACTAACTACATTAATCAAATCAACCCTTACTATTTCAAAATAATAAATAGAGAAAATTCAATTTTATTTATAAAAAGTTGGGGTCTTACACCGGAGACAACCCCGGGAAATCACAAAGTCAAGCCCCGGTGACAACCCTGGGATATCAAGTTAAGCCCCAGTGATAACCCTGGGAAATCAAATCCAACCCCGGTGACAATCCTGGGAGATCAAGTCAAACCCCGGAGACAACCCCAGGAGATTAAATAAAACCCCAGAGACAATCCCGAAAGATCAAGTCAAACCTTAGCGACAACCTCGGGAAATAACAAACCAACCTCAGAGACAACCCTGAGGACTGACAAAAGTCAACAACAGTCCAATCTCAGAGACAACCCTGAGAAAAGACAGTTACAACTTTATCAAGCCCGGAACTAACCCGGGAGTGGCAAAATACTAATTTTGTATTTTTCCAATTTAACATCAAATCAAGCCAAATCACTGCCATGAAGGTCGTGCAGAACCATAACGTCAATCCCGAGTGAAAAAACAACACAAGGCAACTCAACAGATGGACTGTAAAGACTCGAAGATCTGGTCATGGATCCATATTCTCGTATTCGAAAAGGTCAAATCCAATGTTATTGTGTAGCTCTCGGAAACGTATAGCGCGCCTGTGACGCCCCCAAATCCGGGTATCTTCCAACTCGACATATGGTGCTACACGGTGCTACAGTTCACACATACAATCAATTGAAAAGCTTCAAAAGAACGAATATGCCTTATATATATATTCCAAAACAATATTACCATTCCCCAGGTTCTTAATAACCATTACATTTGTTCTTGTCATAATATCAAATAATAACATTATTTACCTATACTATTACAAAGGAACTCTATAGGTTCACCTTAGCCTTCCCTTTATCTTTACCGGATCCTTCAGTCCGTTCGGTCTTAGCTGCATTCATATGGTTTAAGTAAGAGTGATCATAACTAGCTCAGCAAGTATGATAATTCCATTTAAATAGTATGCTTGAAACATAGGAATCGTATATCTTCAATAACTGAATAATAGTTATGAAGTACTATCGATAATTCAAAATAGCTTTTCTCTTTTCTTTAAAACGTTTCATAATGAATAACATTCAGCAAAACATCAATTCTGGTTCAATACCTTGAGCATTTCATACTTTCTTTAAAAAGGACAACCTGGCACAAAGTTCGTAAGTCCGACATTACTTACGAAGACGTCTAGGTGATCAGCCTATAGTACTCTATGTTGTACAACACTCCTTTCTTTAAACGTATGTACGTTTAAGTTGTGGAAACCTCACGTGCCTGTTGTTTGATGACAAAACATTTATTTAGCATACTCAGTCTTCATTTGAAAACCCCACCAAAATAGTTTGGTAAAACATTGACAACAGTTTAATAGATTATAAGAAATCTAAATATCTTAATTCTAGCTAAAAGAATTGGCTTCGACTTCATCATACATCAATTCATGCGTAAGAATACATGAATTACAAAGCTCGTCTAGATTAAACATAGAAAAGGGTTAGAACACTTGCCTTTAGCGTCTGTTACTGTATAATTACTTTTCCTTTGAATCTTTAAGGTCTCTACAATACATAACCACATAACGTAACACATTAGGTCATGAACAAAAATTCATAGTTTCTAATGTATCTTACCCTTCTTCTCAATCTAATCATGCCTTAGATTGTTTATCATTGGTTTTGGTTTACCGTTATGATTTACATCGTTCTTACGTTCGCGTTCGAGTAAGTTATTTCCAACCTTTAGTGTATTACTTAAGGTTTAAACATTTTAAACAATGTCATTTTAGGTTTTAGTTTATTACTAAACAATCAGCTTCCTTCTATCTTCATAAGCCTTCATTATTGCACAAAACCCTAATGATGGCGCTGCGGCGCCAACTTCCCTTTTCCATGCCGCGCTGCGACGCTACTCTTCAGTGGCTGAGGTCCGGACTTGGCGCTGCGGCCCGAATCTTAGTTCAATTGGCCGCGCTGCAGCGCGAAACTACAGTAGGTCATGGCACTGCTCGGTGCTATAGCGCCACATATTTGGCCTTGGGTTGGCGCCGCGGCGCCAGCTCTGTGCACCAGATAAAAAAATAGTTTTCTTACTTTGAGAACTTCCCGGACTCCAAATTTGATCATTTTAAGTCCGAATTGGCTTGTTCAAAAGCTATTAGCTCACAAATCATATACTCTACGTGTTCATGCAAGAATTTTATATTTTCGAATCCGTTAAATTCACCTTTTAGTTCATTTTGACCAAAATGATAAACGTTCGTGAATGTTCAACGCTCGTTTCTTCATTCTAAGTCGGAATTCGGTCATTTTCGAGTCCACAACTCTATAATGCCAAATGAGACTTATCCCCATCGAAAACCAACGTTTTCGAGCTCAATACAAAAATTTGACTTCTATTCTGAGGATTTCACGATTTCGACGATCATCGTCTAATCTCGCGAATTCTGGCATAACTTCGTTACTTAAGATTTGTTCATTGTTTCAAATGGATTCATTCTATTATACTAACATCTTAACCAAGTATATTTCATTACATCATATACATGGTAAGTTCTTACTTGTTCTTCATGAGTTCATAACTTAATTAAGTACAAATTACTTGTTCATGGCTTATTAAGTTTTTAGTCCTTTGATTAGCCCTTCTTATTACTTCTTGGCATACATGTCTATCAATCAACACTTCTCTATCAACCTACAATTGAAGAGATGTAAGATTAATGTTATAGGATCCTTACCCTTGAAGATCACTTAGTTAATCTATGTTCTTCTTCGTGTTCCTTGAACTAACAAAGTCTAGCTTTTTTTCTCTAACAAATAAGCACTTATATTGTTGGTGGAAATCTAACAAGTGAGAAATGAACTAGCAAGCTTCTATTATATAGGAAATCCAAAGTTAGGGTAGTTTAGTCAATAAATCATCCCACCTCCTTAATCACCTCCTTACTATTCATTACTTAACCATCAAGTTTACTTGGTCATCACAACTCTTATCTTTTGCTTAGCCACCAAGATCACCCATGTGATCATGGGGCCCACATGGGTTGCCCCATGGGACATCTTTACCCATTGGATCGATCCATGGATCCGGTTCTTACCTTGGGCTTTAAGTTCAATTAACTTAACTTATGTTTTGAGCTTGCATTAACCAACTTTTGGGCTTTAGCATTACTTACACTTGGGCTTGCACATTAATCCCTATTGGACTTTACACTTTCTACACAATCTTACAAGTCCATTACATATGGCTTAAAGCCTTAGAACGTATTGTCTACGTATTAATCTCGTATTCTAACTCGTATACTTATTCATCATATACGACATACCATCATTCATACATACTCGTATAATACCTCGTATTCATTACCTCGTACAATACTTACGTATCATACTATATCATCATGTAATTCCCTAACGCTTTACTTTTCTTGACATTCTCAAATTAAGTTCGCAGGCAAAAAACTGCATTTGCCATACATGAATTATTATTACATAATCCATCTCCCCTTGATATTCTATCGTTACGTATTTCTCGAAAGTTCAAAAATAATTCTCGAGCATAAAATCATGAATAGTATTTTTCGAAAAATTTCTCGAAAAACTTTTATTTTCGTCTTGGAAATTCAAACACTTTAATTCCTTCATGTAGCCAGAATACTACGAAATTCTGACGTATTTAGGTTATAGAACAACCTCCATCTTATTAACACATAATAATAACATATAATATAATTTTATTCATTATTAAATCAAATAAAATTATTTTACAAATTGCTCGATTTTCTGGGGCGTTACACTCTTTCCCCCTTATAAGGATTCTGTCCCCAGAATCTTGCTAAAAAAAATTACACAAACAAATGAGGGTAATTCTTTTTCATCCTTTCTTTAAGTTCCCACATTGCTTCTTCGGCATCATGGTTCTTCCATAACATCTTTACTGAAGGTATAACTTTGTTCTATATAACTTGCTCTTTTCTATCAATGATTTGAATAGGCATCTCTTCATATGTCAAGTCCTTCTCAATATGAATAAGCTCATACTCTATTACGTGCTTATAATCTGGCTTATAAGGACGTAATACAGAAACATGAAACATGTTATGTATTCATTCTAGGTCTGGAGGTAAGGCTAACACATATACTACCCCTCCCACCTTTTCTAATATCTTAAAAGGTCCTATAAACTTGGGACTTAACTTTCCCTTCTTTCCAAAGCATATCTTTCCTTTCCAAGGAGATACCTTTAGAAATACATACGAGCCTACTTCAAACTCTCTATTTACTCGATACAAGTCTGTAAACTTCCTTTGTCTGTCTTGAGCTGCTACCAATCGCATTCGTATCAGCTTCACTACATCCGCTGTCTGCTGCACCAATTCTGGTCCTAGCATTCAACGTTCTCCCACTTCATCCCAATACAATGATGTTATGCACTTCCTTCCGTACAAAGTTTCGTAAGGTGGCATACCTATGCTTGCATGATAACTGTTGTTATACGCAAACTCTACTAATGGTAGGTGATCATCCCAACTACTCTTGAAATCCATGACGCAAGATCTTAACATATCTTCTAGTATCTGAATTGTCCTTTCACTTTGCCCATCAGTTTATGGATGATATCCATACTTAACTTCAACTGTGTTCCCAACTATTCTTGTAGACTTCTCCAAAAGTTCAACGTGAATCGTGGATCACGATTTGACACAATCAAAACTGGTACTCCATGTCTGGAAATAATTTTCTTAACATAAAGTTTAGCTAACTGGTCTAAGTTATGCTTGACCCTTATTGGCCAAAAGTGAGCCGACTTCGTCAACCGGTCCACTATTACCCAAATTGCATCGTACCCTTTCGTTGTAATCGGAAGTCCCACCACAAAGTCTATCGTGATATGCTCCCACTTCCATTCCAGAATCTCCAATGACTGTAACAAGCCACTTGGTCGTTGATGTTCGGCCTTAACTTTCTGACAAGTCAAGCACCTACTCATATACTCAGCTGTCTCTCTCTTCACATTCAGCCACCAAAAACTCTGTCGATGGTCTTGATACATCTTAGTACTACCAGGATGAATCGAGTACCTCGAATTATGAGTTTCTTGTAACACTTGATCCTTTAATTCTATCTCATTCGGAACCCAAATTCTTCCTTCAAATCTTAATAATCCCTAATTATCAAGACTATACTTAATATCTTTTTCTTCGGTTAACCGTTTCTTCATTTGATCATATTCCTCATTTCTGAGTTGTACCTCCTTGACTCTCTCTACTATGGTAGATTGAATCTTTGTTATAAACAGTCTTTATCCCAATTCACTCGGCAACTTCACCTCTAACTCCATCATAGCCATCTCTGTTATTAACTCAGTTTGAGCCGCTAACATAGATAACTTTTCTACATTGGCTTTTCCAGGGTGATACAGGATTTCACTGTCTTAATCCTTTATCAATTCCAGCCATCTCCTTTGTCTCGTATTCAACTCTTTCTATGTGAAGATATATTTTAGACTCTTATGGTCCGTGTAATCTCATATTTCTCTCCATAAAGATAATGTCTCCATATCTTTAAGACAAACACTACCGCGGCCAGTTCCAGATCATGAGTAGGGTAAACTTTCTCAAAATCCTTCAACTGCCGTGATGCATACACAATGACCTTGCCATGCTGCATGAGCACGTAACCAAGTCCTCTATGCGAAGCATCGCTATAAACTACGAAATTTTCTGTGTCATCAGGTAATGACAAAATAGGCGCTTCACTCAACCTTTTCTTCAGTTCTTGAAAACTATCTTCACATTTCTCAGTCCATACGTACTTCACTGTCTTCCTTGTCAAATTTGTCAATGGAGTAGATATCTTTGAAAAATCCTGGATGAATCTCCGATAGTATCCAGCTAACACTAGGAAACTCCGCACCTCAATTGGCATTTTCGATTGTTCCCAATTAATCACTGCTTCCACCTTTGCTGGGTCTATTGAAATCCCCTCACGGTTGATAACATGACCCAAAAACTGTACCCTTTTCTGCCAAAATTCACACTTAGTGAACTTCGCATATAACTTCTCCTTTCTTAGTGTCTCTAACACTATTCTTAAGTGTTCAGCATGATCTTCTGGCATCTTAGAATAGACTAAAATATCATCGATAAACACCACGACGAACTTATCTAAATATTGTTTGAACACTCTATTTATTATATCCATAAATGCAGCTGGTGCATTAGTCAACCCAAATGACATCACCAGAAACTCGTAATGACCATAACGAGTCCTGAATGCCGTCTTTGGTACATCCTTCTTCCTAGCCTTTAACTGATAATACCCATTCCTCAAATCTATTTTAGAAAAATACTTTGCCCCTTTCAACTGATCAAAGAGATCATCGGTCCTAGGAAATGGTATTTATTCTTTATCGTTAACTTGTTCAACTCTTGATAGTCGATACAAAGTCTTAACGACCCGTCTTTCTTCTTTACAAATAGTACCGGTGCTCCCCACGACGAAACACTCGGTTGAATGTACTTTCTATCCAACAGTTATTGTAACTGGACCATAAACTCCTTCATCTCCACTGGCGCCATATGATATGGTGCCCTTGAGATTGGTGCCGCTCCTGGCACAATGTCTATTACGAATTCAATCTCCTTATCCGGCGGAAGACCCGACAATTCACTTGGAAATACATCCATGAATTCTTAACTGTAGGTATTTGTTCCATGGTCACTCCCACTCTCTGGGTATCAACAACATGGCACAAATAACCTACACATCCCTTCCTTAACAACTTCCTAGTTTGTGTCATAGTAAGACAACACGAATGCCCCGACGATCTATTACCGTAAAATACTACCTGAGGTTGTCTTAACGTCCTATTATTTACACATTTCTTTTGCCAATCAATAATTGCCCCATGGTTAAACAACCAATCCATTCTGAGAATTACATCGAATTCTCCCAACTTTATCGGTATCAAATCTATTGATAATTTACAACCTCGTATATCTACATAGTAACTCCTATGAATATCTTCAACAGGAATTATCTCTTCATTTGCTACCCTGATATTCAAAGGTATAGGCAATCTTTCGGGAAGTAATCCTAATCGTCTAGAAAAATCACATGCGATAAACGAACAAGTAGCACCCGAGTCAAACAACACGTAAGTATTTATATCGTTGATCGGAATAATACCTGCAACTATGTCCCCTAATGCAACTGCATCTTGATCTTGGATCGTCATGTTAAAGGTACGGGCCATCGGCCTACCCGGCTGCATTGGATCACTAATAGCTAACTTACTGCTATTAGTGCCATTATTCCCGTCCGTCCCCTTCTTCGGGCAGTTCTTTGCTATATGGTCAGTTGATCCACATACAAAGCATCTGTGATTCTTCTTCGGACTTGGACAGCTAGGCGAAATGTGCCCCTCCTGTCCATAGTTGTAACATACTGCTTTTCCCTTGAGACAGACTCCTAAGTGAGTCTTCCCACAGGTCTTGCATGCCTCCATCCTCTTCTTAGGATCCCCTTGCTTCACTTCGGTATTCCCAAAGTTAAACCCCTTCCTCTTTTGGCCTTTGCCATTGCCACTGGCTCCTTCAACTTCTACTCCTCTATCTAACTTTCCCTTATTTTTTTTCTGCTTGTGGTATTGGCTTAAAGCCTCATTCCCACCTTCGGCGATTATCACCTTCTCTAGTATGGTCCCAAAATTAGTACTTTGGAACATCGATATTCGGCTATAGAGCCAGCGTTTCAAGCCCTACTTGAACCTTCTAGCCTTTCTCACTTCAGTGTCCACTTGGTGTGGAGCAAACCTCGCCAGTTCATTGAGCTTGGCAGCGTATTGGGGAACTGTCATCTCCCCTTATGTCAATTCCAGAAACCTCATCTCCATTCTTCCCTGCATATTCGTGGGAAAGTAGTTCTCAAAAAAATCTCCTTAAACCATACCCACATTAGGTTCTCTATACCAGCCCTAGCCTGGTTAGCCTCCCACCAAAAGTTAGCCTCACCCTTCATCATATAGGTTACAAAAGCAACCCTTTGACCCTCGTCGACATTTGCAATGATAAATGCCTTCTCTATTTCTTTTACCCAAGTTTGGGCTTCTATAGGGTCCGTAGTTCCTTTGAACTCCGGCGGACCGACACTCTTGAAATCCTTAAAAGTAGTAGCCCGTACTACTGCAGGATTTACAGGGATATTAGCCCCATTTCTATTAAAATCGGCCGGTAACAAGTTAACGAACTCTTGCATCGGGTTAACCGGACCTCCCTCCGGTTGATTAACATTAGCATCTTGATTTCGTTGTCTCCTTCTTGGCGACATTTTGCTGTTAAGATAAACAACACATTTTGTTATTATTCGCTTCTTGTTAGTTAGTTATTATTCATGATTAAACAATAACTTCAACTCATTACACAATATGTTCCATAAAAAGGCTTATATTGATTTACTTCATGTAGTATAATACTACATCGTTCACATTTACACAGCCTAAGCTGATTACATTACTATCCCGCAGTTGCTTTCCAAAAATTGGGATTTACAAAAGACTACCCTTTGATATACAAAAGAGGGTTTTACGTCACTACTAGATACATCATATTTACATATCTAACTCTACTCTAGCTAATACTAGGTTACATCTGCCGTAAGGCAATCTCAAAATCCGAATTGGAAAGACTGGCAATAATATCTCGACTGATAGTATGCCGAGTCTGTCCTTCTTCTATCAGATACCCAGCTACCTGTTGCTGGAAATCCGCATGAGAACTCCTATGTATATAGGACATCCTCCCAATCTTCTGCTTCTTGATCTTTAGCTCCTGCCTGAGCTTAAAGATCTCGTGTTTTAGCTCGTGGACCTTGTCCTTCGCCAAAACTCGTTCATCATGCTCCTCATCCCACATAGTCTCCATACTTGTCTTATCTTCCAAGATAGCATGGAGCTCCTCCTTCATCTCTTTAACCTCCTTACAATATTAGATATTTCTATCCAATACCGTCATGAACAATGACATCATCGACTCCCCCGGAGCCGTCGCTTTCACAAGTGCTACTGGGTTAAAGGACACTACCTCCACCTCTTCTTCCGGCATGCCATCGAACATAGACATTAAGTCTAGGTTCTCCGAGTCTCCAGACTCAATAACTACTACTTCAGGCTCTACTGCTATTGGGTTCGATATGATCTCTACCTGTATATCCCTATACATTTCATTTTCTCCTGACATCTACAACAAAATAATTTAGTTTGATTAGTACACGTCAGTAGAATAATACAAACACATATCATATATGATGCATTTTTAGGGTTAATTTCATCTTTTACTTCTTTGACTCTTCTTAAGGTTATGACTTAAGGTTCTTTCCCCCCCTTAAGTTTTATAACCTACTGCTTTGATACCAACCTGTGATGCCCCCAAATCCAGGTATCTTCCAACCCGACATATGGTGCTACACGGTGCTACAGTTCACATATACAATCAATTGAAAAGCCTCAAAAGAACGAATATGTCACTACTACAAAATAGTAAATAGATAACGCGTAAAAAACGTTGTGGTTTCTATCAGAAAAACGTCGTGGTTAAGGGTGTCATCTATTTGACACCCTTATACAACGTTTTTAAAACGTTATAGTTAGACACATTATACAACGTTTTTTTTCTTAAAAAACGTTGTAGATTTGTTTTCCATAAATTAGTAGATGCTTGAAAACGTTGTATATGGTATGATTCCACAATGTTTTCTGGCTTAAAATGTTGTAATTTGATACATCAGACAACGTTTAAACACATTTATACAACGTTTAGAAGGTGTCATCTATTTAAAGCCAAAATATATCAAACATTCAAAATATACCAATTACAAATAATATTACTATCCATACATCTCAAATTCAAAATATACCAATTACAAAGAATATTAATACCATACAATACGTTTACATCCCAATAATACCAAACTATCCGTACATCTCAAATTCACTTACTACCTAAATGTATACATCCTTTCGACCAAAAAATGTCATTAGAAGTCTCCAACCATATACTAGACTTCAGAGATTAAAACCTTTTTTGGTGGTCAAAACTTAGTAACCCAAGAAACTTACATTGTGTTACTTGATACAAGTACTCAGAATCTAACAAACCACTGAGCATCAGAGGAAACATTATCTGGCTGTACTTACAGCTGCTGTGTTTGTAATTGAGGTTGTCCTTTTCCCATCACAAATTGTGCATAGTCTATAGTTTTTGGAGGACGAGTTTTTGGCAGTGAAACTGGAAACAAGGAGACTAAAACCCTTGCAACTTCATGCATTTTGGGTCGCTCAGAAGGGTTTCATTTTGTGTATAGCAAGGCAAGTTGAAAGGTCTTTTTAATGTGGGATATATCCATGCATGTAACAGAAACCTCAGGATCCACAGCCTCCATCACTGTATCATCCGTCGTCGATAATATCTGAAAAGCATGAAACCAAGTTGCAAGCGCTTTCACTGATTAGTACATAGCTTATCAACTTCAATTAAACCTTAAAAACAAACTTTATCTATTGTAACTAATCAGATATTAAAGGAGGAAAATAACATTGCAGCTATAGCCATTTCAACCAAGTTTCTTCCTCCATGGGCGAGTAATTAATCATTCAATATTTACATAGCCAAGTTTCTGAAAGTACAACTTACAAAATCAAATTTATGAGAAAGTTTACTCACAGTGGGGCGCTTTGTTCTTCTATAAACTCTTTCAAGTGTTTCAACTTGTACTTTCTTAATACGTTTTTTAGCAGACCAACTACTTTGCATGACATGAACTGGGGCTTTCACCTTAGCCTCTGGTTTCTCTACATCTGTTGCCGTCATTAAAGGAACATTCTCCACCTGTCTGGTTCCGGGCTCTAAGATTGTTGAAGCAGGTTTATCAGGCAAAGCAGCACTCATCAAAAGTAGATTTGGAGGTGGGTCACGAAGTAATTCAAGAACAATAGCTCTATCAAGGCATACCTCGGCAACAAGATTTTTGATTTGCAAGACAAGTAGATAAAAGCATCAAACAAATATCATGCTAGACATTTTGTCATTACTAGACATATTAGTACCAGCTCCTTAACGTAATGAACTCAATGGAAAGTAACTCTCAAAAGCACAACCCAGAGATAGCAACCACTTAGTACATTCACCAAGATAATTCCCAGTGCCTTTTCAAGATAATACATTGTTAATCTCCTCCTGATAGATGGAGATCTTTTAGGTTCTTTTTTCAATTTAGTACTTTAATTGTATTACATAGTGACCATGTATGTTTTGATACAATTTCTCCATGATTTTAGTAATTCACAACAAGCAAAGCCCCACCCTTTTTTAGAGGATAAAAGAACATAAGTTCACCAATCAGACTTCCTGTGGTATATCAACTAATATTCTACATGTGAGGATTGCGCTAGTTAAAAATTAATAAACAGTAGAAGCTTAGTGAATACAAGTGAAATGTAGATGATGTTGTAAAAATGCTTACACTAGTTTTGCGCCGACCATTTTTTAGAGAATAAGCTATTCTTCGAAGTTGCCAATTTTTTAGTTCAACTGTTTTTTCTTCCTCCTCCGCCTCTGCCTCCTCCTCCTCCTCCTCTTCTTCTTCTTCTTCTTTTTCAGCTTCTTTTTTAGCTTCCATATCACTTTCATCAGCAGTTGAAAGTTAGCTCAATTGGATATTGTTCACAGTTTTCCACACTTTTCTCTCTATGATTGCACAGACTTTTTCCCCATTGTTCTTCTCTGATTCTACATTGATTTACAAAGGATTAGGAGGGAATTCTGAAGATGAAAATACTCTAGTTTCCCAAAGATATAATAAACCAGAATATGTACATTTACGATTTTTGCATGATGCAAGAACCAAAGAAAAATCTTTAAGAAATGATAAGCAGCATGTAAAGAGGATCATTAAGAAGGGCATGTATCAAAAAGGCAAGGAAATCCCAAAACTTCATTAGAAAGAAACAAAACCATAATCAATCCCACAAGCTCTATCAAGCTTAAGTTTTTGTTTGCCATTTCATATTTCATGAATCAATAATGATCTAATTTATTAGGAGTGAAACTAAATTCAAAATGAATGTTACTTAGATCCACAATTATCTAACAAAAATTTTACAAATTATAGAGAACTAAACCAACCCTTATCTTCAACTACAACCAATAACCATAGCCATAACACAATAAAAATGACTACAAAACCTCAAATTCATACAAAGTTTAAAATTACAGGAAAATAAAACCCACAAATTTAAAACATCCAGAAGCAAAGAATATCAAGCATAAATTCTAAACACAGTAAAAATACACGAACAAATACAAGAACACATACCTCAGAAAAAAATGGTGATAAATTGGTTCAAATCTCAACAAAACAAGCAAGACCCTTTATAGGAATAGAAGATCAAAGATGGAAACCAGCAATTTCAATGAAAATACATCATCCCATGACATGCTTTTCGAAGTCAAAGCGAAAAAATTTAAGAGAGAGAGAGACAGAAGCAGCAGCAGCAGCAGCATCAGACTTTAGAATTTGCACTGCGACTAACATAATTCGAGAAATACCCCATTGTTTACCAATAATTTTGAGGGAGCCAACGTGGTTTGGTGAAATCCTTACTTCCTTAATTTTCACTACAACCCTACTCGGACAAATTTAAGTGACAATAAAATACTCTGATGGAAATTGGAATGTGTGTGTTGATGATGGAGGAATTAGGGGACCTGACATGATGTTGTACTCAGTCTTCCTACTGTTCGAATCCATCCAAGTGGGTCCAACAACCTCAGACAATCTGACCAAGATGTTTACTCCAGGCCCAATCACATCTGGCTTCAAGATCTGCGGCGTCACCACATTGGGCCCCCTCGAGCAAAATGCCGCTACCACCGGCGACGACCGTACGCCCAAAACCGTCCCACTAAAACTCAACACCACTATCGCTTTCGCTTCTTTCTTCACATACTGCCTTATCACGTCCCCCATTTTCCTCCCAACCGCCACCGTAGGAAAAGAGGGGCTGAGATGTGAGGGGCCAAAAAGAGAGAGAAGCAGTTCCTTATCAGTTGAGAAGAAAGCCCAATTTTCTAGGGTTAAAGCCAATAACCATGGGAAGAAAAGAGCATGGCTGAGAAATCCAACTGGAAAGAAAAAGATTAGAGTTGCCGATTGGAAAGGGAAGAGGTTGCTGCGTTTGGGCGGACAGGTTTGAATTCGAGATAGGAGAGATAAAATGATAGTCGGGCTATTGTGAAAGCACGGAGAAAAAGTATCTTTTAATTTTAAGTTTTCACTTGAGGGCATTTTTTGCCCCGTGTTTTTTAGATAGATAACGTTTTAAAAAAAAACGTTATCTAGTTAAAACCAAAAAATGCCCTTTTAAATAGATAACGTTTTTTTCTTATATATCTATAACGTTTTGTTAAAAAATGTTGTGAAAAAAATACCACAACGTTTTTTTATAAAAATATTGTGGTTTAAGTGTTGTTTATTTACTACTTTGTACTAGTGTGTCTTATATATATTTCAAAATAATATTACCATTCCCCAAGTTCTTAATAACCATTACATTTGTTCTTGTCATAATATTAAATAATAACATCATTCACCTATACTATTACAAAGGAACTCTATAGGTTCGCCTTAGCCTTCCCTTTATCTTTACCAGATCCTTCGGTCCGTTTGATCTTAGCTGCATTCATATGGTTAAAGCAAGAGTGAGCATAACTAGCTCAGCAAGTATGACAATTCCATTTAAACAGTATGCTTGAAACATAGGAATCATATATCTTCAATAATTGAACAATAGTTATGAAGTACTATCGATAATTCAAAATAGCACTTCTCTTTTCTTTAAAACGTTTCATAATGAATAACATTTAGTAAAACATCAATTCCGGTACAAGACCTTGAGCATTTCATACTTTCTTTAAAAAGGACAACCTGGCACAAAGTTTGTAAGTCCGACATTACTTACGAGCACTCCTAGGTGATCAGCCTATAGTACTCTATGTTGTACAACACTCTTTTCTTTAAACGTATGTACGTTTAAGTTGTGAAAACCTCACATGCCTGTCGTTTGATGACAAAACATTTGTTTAGCATACTCAGTCTTCATTTGAAAACCCCACCAAAATAGTTTGGTAAAACATTGACAACAGTTTAATAGATTTTAAGAAATCTAAATATCTTAATTCTAGCTAAAAGAATTGGCTTCGACTTCATCATACATCAATTCATGCGTAAGAATACATGAATTACAAAGCTCGTCTAGATTAAACATAGAAAAGGGTTAGAACACTTACCTTTAGCGTCTGTTACTGTATAATTACTTTTTCTTTGAATCTTTAAGGTCTCTACAATACATAACCACATAACGTAACACATTAGGTTATGAACAAAAATTCATGGTTTCTAATGTATCTTACCCTTCTTCTCAATCTAATCATGCCTTAGATTGTTTATCATTGGTTTTGGTTTACCGTTATGATTTACATCATTCTTACGTTCGCGTTCGAGTAAGTTATTTCCAACCTTTAGTGTATTACTTAAGGTTTAAACATTTTAAACAATGTCATTTTAGGTTTTAGTTTATTACTAAACAATCAGCTTCCTTATATCTTCATAAGCCTTCATTACTGCATAAAACCCTAGTGCTGGCGTTGCGGAGCCAACTTACCTTCTCCATGCCGCGCTGCGGTGCCACTATTCAGTGGCTGAGGTCCGGACTCGGCGCTGCGACGCGAGTCTTAGTTCGGTTGGCCGCACTACGGCGTGAAACTACAGTAGGTCATGGCACTGCTCGGCACTAGAGCGCCACCTATTTGGCCTTGGGCTGGCGTCCCGAAGCCAGCTCTGTGCACCAGATAAAAGAAACAGTTTTCTTACTTTGCAAACTTCCCAGACTCCAAATTTGATCATTTTAAGTCCGAATTGGATCGTTTAAAAGCCATTAGCTCACAAATTACATACTCTACGTGTTTATGTAAGAATTTTACATTTTTAAATCCGTTAACTCGAAATTCACCTTTTAGTTCATTTTAACGCAAACGATAAATGTTCGTGAACGTTCAATACTTGTTTCTTCGTTCTAACTCGGAATTTGGTTATTTTCGAGTCCACAACTCTATAATGCCAAATGAGACTTATCCCTATCGAAAACCAACATTTCTGAGCTCAATGCCAAAATTTGATTTCCGTTTTGAGAATTTCACTATTTCGACGATCATCGTCTAATCTCGCGAATTCCGGCATAACTTTGTTACTTAAGATTTGGTCATCGTTTCAAATGGATTCATTCCATTATACTAACATCTTAACCAAGTATATTTCATTACATCATATACATGATAAGTTCTTACTTGTTCTTCATGAGTTCATAACTTAATTAAGTATAAATTACTTGTTCATGGCTTATTAAGGTTTAAGTCCTTTGATTAGCCCTTCTTATTACTTCTTAGCATACATGTCTATCAATCAACACTTCTCTATCAACCTACAATTGAAGAGATGAAAGATTAATGTTATAGGATTCTTACCCTTGAAGATCACTTGGTTAATCTATGTTCTTCTTCTTGTTCCTTGAACTAACAAAGTCTAGCTTTTTCTCTCTGACAAATAAGCACTTATAATGTTGATGGAAATCTAACAAGTGAGAAATGAACTAGCAAGCTTCTATTATATAGGAAATCCAAAGATAGGGTAGTTTAGTCAATAAACCATCCCACCTCCTTAATCACCTCCTTACTATTTATTACTTAACCATCAAGTTTACTTAGTCATCACAACTTTTATCTTTTTCTTAGCCACCAAGATCACCCATGTGAACATGGGGCCCAAATGGGTTACCCCATGGGTCATCTTTACCCATTGGATCGATCCACGGATCCGGTTCTTTCCTTGGGCTTTAAGTTCAATTAACTTAACTTGTGCTTTGGGCTTGCATTAACTAACCTTTGGGCTTTAACATTACTTACACTTGGGCTTGCACATTAATCCCTATTGGACATTACACTTCCTACACAATCTTACAAGTCCATTACATATGGCTTAAAGTGTGACGCCCCCAAAATAGGTCCATTCCATCCAACCCATTCTGTGTCGCCAAATACATGGTATAGAAAATAACTACAACTTTATTATTACAATTATCGTGCTAAATACAACAACACATATATTGTGAGTTTTGATACAAATATATACCAACTATGACTCTCATCCCAACCTTTGATAGCACATCACAATAGCACCATACATAAATGTACAGTCAATAACTGTTTTAGAAATTAAGATCTTCGAAAAATACTCAAGGAAACCTTCGTACATGGGAGGCCATGCGTCTAGGTTATGATAGATATCATATGCCCACAGAATTATCCTTGGTTGACCCAATAGACCGCAAAGAAAAACGAGAAGATTACTATCATATTCTTTCCAATGGTGAGTCTTCTCTTGACATATAATTATCTCCACAGTCTTTAATTGAGAATTATATTTCATCTAAACTCCAAGATTATATAGGTAGTGCTCATAGATATACTCAGCAAGTGGATGAGCATAACACTGTCTTATGATAACACGAAGTCGCATGTCGTTAGACATCTTGTATGATAGTGGCAAAACACCCTTCCAACGTTGGGTTTGCCTCACCCTATTTGATTCACCAAATATAACTACTAAATGATGTATAAAATACAACACACTTTTCTATACTACATAGGTAGAACATCCACAGCTAGAGACCACCGTTCTATTTCCCTGTTACCCCCGCTCGACCCAGCTACACTCTTATTACCTGAAAGGAATTGTGAAGCAAAAGGGTGAGCACAAATAGCATAGTAAAGAATATCATGACTAAAGATAATTAAATTATCAACAGCCTTCATCAGTAATAAATCAGAGATTTAGAATATATGGTAGAAGATAAAAGTTTCCAACCATAATAGCAGCAGGATCAACAATCCATTAGAAGAGTCAAGTAGAACATAATGTCTACTATCTCCTTTAGATTAAAAGTCCATCATTAATATTTCATTCCTATAATAATCATCAACAGTTCTTGGTGATACCCAAGACAAAGAGAACTCTTATCACCTGTCTTCACCTGAACAACCACAAATTATAATTAAATCACAATTCATATTTATAATCAAGTAAATCAACAGTCCATCTTTGCACTACAGGCCAAAGATATACAACTGTAAAACCAATACCCAACAGTCCATCTTTACACTACAGGCCAAAGATATACAACTGTAAAACCAATAATGCTGAGACTCAGCTTAATAGTATCACGACTTATCCATGCACTACGGGCCAATGATATTCTTGTTTTTAATTACGGTCATGATTATACCGAATAATCCGTGGTTATAATCATACCAAGTTCATCTATGCACTACGGGCCAAAAATGACTTTTATCACATCGTTTGTAACATTACGGTCATGATTATACCAAATAATCCCTGGTCATAATCATACCAAGTCCATCTATGTACTACTGGCCATAGATGACTTTCAACACAATATGAGCATGAGAATGATGACAATGATATAAAGAATCGATCACATGAGATAAATGATAAATTTTTAAAGACTAACAAATTAATTTATCCATAATTCAATAATATCCAAATTGTCAATATGATACTGCTTTGTAGAGTAAAATTCAAGAATAATATTATATCAAAAATGATTTGAACAGAAAATAATATTTCAACGAATATTCAACGAAGATAATAACATTATTCATTATATAATAACATTAAATTTATTTACTAAGATTATTAATCATTAAATAATATTTTAAATCAATAATTTCATACACCTTCATCCAAATGTTATAAATAATTTAATAATATCATAATCTAATTTTATTACAACAATAGTTTAATCATTTCCTAAACTAATAAACAATTTATTTTAATTGTTTACACTTTATTAATTAATACATTTAATCATCTTAAAATGTCAAACTCATAAGATTTCATCACTAATAACCAAAACCCTCATAAAAAATTCGCATATACCTTATATAGGATTCTCAAGCCATAAAATCATATTTTCTAATTTTCTTACTTCACATAACATATTTAATTCATTTACTCATAACTAGTCTATTTTCATGAAAAATATCAAATCAGTCCTAAAATTTTTTTTTCTTGGATTTAGCAGAATATAGTCCCATATTGAACATATATTTTTCTCAGAATTTTTAAAATTAATTTACTATTTTTCATATGGCTAAAACTGCCGAATATTTAGATATTTATCATAAACTGTACTTTTATCAAAAAATTCCAAAATTTATAGAGTATACTGCTGTTATATACATGTACTCCCAATAAAATTTTTACCAATTTTGAAGTTAACCACAAGGAGTTATAAAGGTTTACTTTTAAAATAGTCTTTTTTCATAAAATTCATAACTCCTAATCTATACATCCAAAAATCGCCATTTTTGGTCACAATCTAGAAAACTCATCAAATTATCATTTCAAAATTTTTTAGAGTTTTTGAAGGTCAAAAAAATTACGAAACATGAAAAACATAATAACCCTTACAATCCCTTACCTCAAAAGAGCAGTATTTCTGACTGGAATATCGGAACTTGTACTGAATATCAATTCTTAAAGTATCTAAATACTCACAAAAATATGCTTGATAATATAGAGAGAGAAAACTTATGTTTCTGGTGTGATTTTCAATTCTAACTTAAACGCCTATTTATAGAAAAATGCTAGAACGCCAAAGGAGACTAAATAATAAAATATTAATTAAAATTTTATACGCATGCCATTTTGACAAAATGGCAGCCCATCACCTTTGAAAATCCAATTCAACACATGTTTTCAAAATAAAACAAAAGTGGGTCCCATCCAATATTTTAATAAAAATATTTTAATTTTTAAAACTTTAATAATTCATAATAAATAGCCCTTTTATCAGAAAAATATAAATTTTATGTCCATTCCACTCGAAATCGAATTCTCTACAACTTTGTAGCTTTAAGTTTCTCCAAATTCCAGACAGAAAATATCCAAAATCTACAAACGGATGATTTTTAACACCGTTTAAAATTCATAACAAATCATTCGTTAATTTTTAACGGTTCAAAATTTATGGACATATACTCAATCTATATATGTATAACATATCCCAAAATCACAACGATCCAACGGTCGGATCAAAATTATAACTCACGCAATAGAGCTTAAGAACACAAATTTGATTTTCAGACTATAAGTCCCTCGTACCAGTTTCACTCAAACAGTCACCACGAAAAATCTACAAAGAATATTTGGGTGACTCAAATTTCTATGCTTAGCTTACTTCCAGGGCTTTCTTTTGATATATGGCTCATCTCCTAAATCAGTATACACAAAGAGTTATGGATTTTATAAAATCAAGTAATAAACTAATTTTCTGAAAATTTCCAAATTTCGTTCTTCATTTCGACAAAATACTGATAAAATACCTCAGCATTAATTCCTTCATTTATATCTATATAAAAATATATATTTCCTTATCATATAAATCAATAATTAATTATTCACAAATAATATTAAAGAATCACAATTATGACAACCAGGTCGTTCCAAGGAAAGAGGGGACTTTTCAAAAAGAATTTCTCCTTACTGGCGCACAATTAGGTGACCAAACCTCTCCTTAGACAGAACTTCCTTAGACATTGCTAATAGTGTTATCTAACAATATGATTCAAATAATATGAATTATTGATCTGATAATGGGAAATATTGTGCAGTGACAATTATTGAACAACAATAATATAAAATATCAACGTAGCAATTATTGAATCAATAAAATAAAATATTGAACAGTAATTACTGTAACAATTATTGAGTAGTGCATTCTTACGTAAAAATTAATAATTCAAAAAAAAAATACAGTGCAATACCGTGTGCTACTGTGCAACAACGCGTATTAATTTACTTTACCCACCGGGTATTCCAACAGTGTTAACGGTAATAACTACGCCGTTATTTATAAAAATTCATATTTGTCATTTTCTTCATCCAACAGTTATTCTATTATGGGGCTTACAAATAGCTGCGCCGTCGTACGAATATTCCTCGACAACAAGAATATTCCACGACCAAACGAATATTCTCCGACAACAATGAATATTTTATAACCAATTGCTTATTTTGAAAAAAAAATTAAAATAATTTCACCTATAACTTTAAACTTTTATCAATTTAACTATTTACTAAATAGAAAAATTGAATACTTTTATTTCATAAAATTTGGGGTCTTACAATCTCCCCTCCTTATGAAATTTCGCCCTCGAAATTTACGTACCTGGTATTTCGAAGAGTTGAGAATACCTTGCTCTCATTTCAGATTCTGTCTCCCCGGTCATCATGATTTCTCCATTGCTCATCTCCTGTATTTCAGATATCATCCTAGAATACAGCTTCAAAACAAATGTTAATTGACATATCACAATTTGTCAACTTAAGTAAAAATTTTTAGCTTAGGTATGACACACACTAGCGAAGGATATTACTCGTCTCTCCCCTCCTAGTTCTATTATCTGATCTCCGCCAAAGACCATATCCCTAAGCTCTGATACCAACTGTGGCTCATGTCCCAACCGTGGACAGAACCTCACAATGATACCTATCAGTTTGCCACCACAGAACGACGTCCCCTACGGAGAGTCTGGCTTCAGTGCATCCCGTATCAACAGGAGGTCACCAGATAGAGGCTCGGGGCTCTTTACTTATGGCTCTGATACCAACTGTAACGCCCCCAAAATAGGTCCATTCCACCCAACCCATTCTGAGTCGCCAAAAACATGGTACAAAAAATAACTACAACTTTATTATTACAATTGTCGTGCTAAATACAACACATATATTGTGAGTTTTGATACAAATATATACCAACTATGACTCTCATCCCAACCTTTGATAGCACATCACAATAGCACCATACATAAATGTACAGTCAATAACTGTTTTAAAAATTAAGATCTTCGAAAAATACTCAAGGAGACCATCGTACATGGGAGGCCATGCGTCTAGGTTATGATAGATATCATATGCCCACAGAATTATCCTTGGTTGACCCAATAGACCGCAAAGAAAAATGAGAAGATTACTATCATATTCTTTCCAATGCTGAGTCTTCTCTTGACATATAATTATCTCCATAGTCTTTAATTGAGAATTATATTTCATCTAAACTCCAAGATTATATAGGTAGTGCTCATAGATATACTCAGCAAGTGGATGAGCATAACATTGTCTTATGATAACACGAAGTCGCATGTCGTTAGACATCTTGTATGATAGTGGCAAAACACCCTTCCAACGTTGGGTTTGCCTCACCCTATTTGATTCACCAAATATAACTACTAAATGATGTATAAAATACAATACACTTTTCTATACTACATAGGTAGAACATCCACAGCTAGAGACCACCGTTCTATTTCCCTGTTACCCCCGCTCGACCCAGCTACACTCTTATTACCTGAAAGGAATTGTGAAGCAAAAGGGTGAGCACAAATAGCCCAGTAAAGTATATCATGACTAAAGATAATTAAATTATCAATAGCCTTCATCAGTAATAAATCAAAGATTTAAAACATATGGTAGAAGGTAAAAGTTTTCAACCATAATAGTAGCAGAATCAACAATCCATTAGAAGAGTTAAGTAGAACATAATGTCTACTATCTCCTCTAGATTAAAAGTCCATCGTTAATATTTCATTCTTGTAATAATCATCAACAGTTCTTTGTGATACCCAAGACAAAGGGAACTCTCATCACATGTCTTCACCTGAACCACCACAGATTATAATTAAATCACAATTCATATTTATAATCAAGTAAATCAACAGTCCAACTTTGCACTACATGCTAAAGATATACAATTGTAAAACCAATAACCAACAGTCCATCTTTGCACTACAGGCCAAAGATATACAACTGTAAAACCAATAACCAACAGTCCATCTTTGCACTATAGGCCAAAGATATATACAACTGTAAAACCAATAACCAACAGTTCATCTTTGCACTACATGCCAAAGATAAACAACTGTAAAACCAATAATATTGAGACTCAGCTTAATAGTATCACGACTTATCCATGCACTACGGGCCAAGGATATTCGTATTTTTAATTACGGTCATGATTATACCGAATAATCCCTGGTCATAATCATACCAAGTCCATCTATGCACTACGGGCCAAAAATGACGTTTACCACATCGTTTGTAACATTACGGTCATGATTATACCGAATATTCCCTGGTCATAATCATACCAAGTCCATCTATGCACTACTGGCCATAGATGACTTTCAACACAATATGAGCATGAGAATGATGATAATGATATAAAGAATCGATCACATGAGATAAAGGATAAATTTTTAAAGACTTTAACAATTTAATTTATCCATAATTTAATAATATCCAAATTGTCAATATGATACTGCTTTGTGGAGTAAAATTCAAGAATAATATTATATCAAAAATGATTTGAATAGAAAATAATATTTTAACGACTATTCAACGAAGATAATAACATTATTCATTATATAATAACATTAAATTTATTTACTAATATTATTAATCATTAAATAATATTTTAAATCAATAATTTCATACACCTTCATCCAAATGTTATAAATAATTTAATAATATCATAATCTAATTTTATTACAATAATATTTTAATCATTTCCTAAACTTATAAATAATTTATTTTAATTATTTACACTTTATTAATTAATACATTTAATCATCCTAAAATGCCAAACTCATAAGATTTTATCACCAATAACCAAAACTCTCATAAAAAATCTGCATATACCTCATATAAGATTCTCAAGCCATAAAATCATATTTTTCAATTTTCTTACTTCACATAACATATTTAATTCATTTACTCATAACTAGTCTATTTTAATGAAAAATATCAAATCTGTCCCAAATTTTTTTTTCCTAAGGATTTAGCATAATATAGTCCTATATTGAACATATATTTTTCTCGGAATTTTTAAAATTTATTTACTATTTTTTATATGGCCAAAACTGCCAAATATTTAGACATTTATCATAAACTGTACTTTTATCAAAAAATTTCAAAATTTACAGAGTATACTGCTGTTATATACATGTACTCCCAATAAAAATTTTACCAATTTTGGAGTTAACCACAAGGAGTTATAAGGGTTTACTTTTAAAATAGTCTTTTCTCATAAAATTCATAACTCCTAATCTATACATTAAAAAATTGCCATTTTTGGACACAATCTAGAAAACTCATCAAATTATCATTTTAAATTTTTTTAGAATTTTTGAAGGTCGAAAAAATTACGAAACATGAAAAACATAATAACCCTTACAATCACTTACCTCAAAAGAGCAGTATTTCTGACTGGAATATCGGATGTAAAACCAAAAAAAACTTGTACTAAATAGCAATTCTCAAAGTATCTAAATACTCACAAAAATATGCTAGATAATATAGAGAGAGAAAACTTATGTTTCTGGTGTGATTTTCTATTCTAACTTAAGCGCCTATTTATAGTAAAATGCTAGAACGCCAAAGGAGACTAAATAATAAAATATTAATTAAAATTTTATACGCATGCCATTTTGACAAAATGGCAGCCCATCACCTTTGAAAATCCAATTCAGCACATGTTTTCAAAATAAAATAAAAGTGGGTCCCACCCAATATTTTAATAAAAATATTTTAATTTTCGAAACTTCAATAATTCATAATAAATAGCCTTTTATCAGAAAAATACGAATTTTATGTCCATTTCACTCGAAATCGAATTCTCTACAACTTTGTAGCTTTAAGTTTCTCTAAAATCTAGACAGAAAATATCCGAAATCCACAAACGGATGATTTTTAACACCGTTTAAAATTCATAACAAATCATGCGTTAATTTTTAACGGTTCAAAATTTATGGACATTGTGAAGACCCCAGACTCAGGTACTTGAAATCCGAACTCGGTTCATCACGATACCATTTCTATGAGCGAAATAATACTAATAATAATAACAATAATATAAATATCAAACTTAACTTATATTTATCAGAGTCTAATCCCAAGTACATAACCTTTAAACATTCATTACAAACCATGATATATAATATATATCATACTTGTCTTAATAGTATTAAACTATTACATAAGATAACGTTCATTCATTCATTCAGCAACCTTTTTCCTTTTCCCTTGTTCTTAGCAGAGCTCTCTGATCATTCACACTTAGCTGAAACATTTAAATTAAGCAAGGATGATCATTTGAGTGCCCAGAAAGTAATAGCAATTATATATATATAATCTGAAAGAATTTAAATATTTTCTTTGTACTATTCTTCTACAACAAGTCAATAGTTGTGAAGTATTCTGAACCGATAATAATAATATAATAACTCTCTTTCAAATCTTTGAAACTACGTAATGACTATAATTGGGGTTATAGTGACATGCCATGAACATTGTTTTCATTTTCGAAAAGGTTAAACATAAATTTATCTGTAAACCGTCATAACTTACGGGCATTAGGTTGTACTTTCCATGGGCCCTGTATTGATCAGTACTACATTACAAGAACGATAGGATCGTTCACTCTGTTCCGCCTTGGGCGCATAAAAGTTTTCCCGTGTAGGGATGTTCATATTTGTCTGGGTTCTAAATCAAAGGTTTTATCTTGTTCAACAATAATCTATAATTCAACATATATGTATACGGGTAATTAACAAATGTATATCAACATGTGATGAAATACAATGATTATCCAAGTGGGAACACTTGTTTAACCATTTCTAGAAATTAACGAACAGAATATATATATCTGAATTATCATATACTAACATGTTGATAATCAATGAGCTTATTTAATATAAGGTTCATAATCTGTACAGTAATAATATAATTTAGAAACATTCTTACTCATGTCCATTGCATAAAGAAAATGCAAAGGTAAGATACTTGCCTAAAGCGCTGCTTACAGTTTGTAATTTAGATTTATCGCTTATCTCACGACCTATCATTAACAAGATTGTTCGTTCGATTAGAATAACATACTATAACACATAACACTGCTTATTGCAGTCAGCACATACCCTAATCACATTGGCACATATGTTTAATAACCATTGAATCACAAATAACCACATATCTCAGTAAATTATCTAAGTCCAGATCAATTTCTGAAACATGTCGGTGTACCGACAGCTTTATCGGGTAGTTACCGAGTCTAAGACTCTGTCCTGTAACTCAATATCCGTACGTATCAGTCATATTATTTTTAAATGACTTATAATAATTTTAAAACATTTATTATGATTTATCATGAATTTTCAAACCTTAGAATCATTATTAAATGATTTAAACATTACACAATTCTATTATCATTAATATTTAATTAATATTAAATTATTAATGAAACCATTGCCAAAATGTTAAAGTTATTTATAATAACTTAAAATACTTTTAAAGTATTAATAATACACTTAAATGATTTTTAAAAGAATTAAAATTATTTTTAAATAATTATCATTAATATAAAAGTATTAATGAACTATTTATTAAAATATTAAAGGTCATTAATTATAACTTGAAATATTTTTAATTCATTTATATCATTTTTAAATGATTTTTAAATCAATAAAACCATTTTAAAACTATTTATTTAATATAATTATTAAATAAATCTAATATCATTTAATATTAAATTAATATCATTTATTAATAAAATTAACCTTTAAATATTAAAAGTTATATTTTATAACTTAAAATATTTTTATAACCATCATATAATTTTTATATAATTTTTAAATCATTAAATCTCTTTTTCATAATTTATTTAATACATTTATTAAATAACTTAATTACCATTAATACTAATTAATTAATGAAATTTTATCACAAAATATTGAAATTTATCAAAAATAACTTAAATTATTTTCTTATACAATAATATAATTTTAAATGATTTTTTATGTATTAAAATTATTTTTAAATAATTTATTTAATATTATAATTAAATAAATTAAATACTTTTAATATTCCAAAAATATTAAATATTTATGAAATATATTCAAAATAATTAAAAACTAATTTTCAGAATTTAAAATAATTTTTAAAACTATTTTTGTAATTTTTAGAATTTATTTTCTATTTTTAATCATTTTTCAGAAATTCAGAAAATAAAAATAAAAGAAACCGTCGCTATAGGCCTTTAGCGACACTTGGCTTCGCTGTTGGTGTTCTTGAGCTCAAGAACATTGACAGCTTCGTGCCCGAGGGGTCAACTTTGACCACTTATAATTCTTTTGTTCCTGCATGATCTGATTGATCTCAAGCATTGGTCGTGTAGTATAAATGTAGAACTACAATTATTCGCAATTATTTTGGTCATACAACAACTCAAATGCAAGATCCAAGCCATTAAAACTATTGTCAGGTCTGTTCATCAAGTTCTGGGCTGCCTAGAAAAATTTGGTCAATACCGGTCAACGACCTTGGTGGCCTTATTCCGGTTAATCGGTTTATGTCACAGGTGTTCTAGACGTCGGGTCTTGTAGACTAACTACCAGGGTATCTTCATTGGTCATTTATAGTGTCCATATATCATTACATTACAAGATCTAAGTCTCTAAAGTACCTGTCAGACCACTGCCTCCACATTTCTGGGTTACCCAGGCAGTAAGACTTAACGGTCAATGACTTTTGACCGATTACCACCATTGATCTGTTAATTGTTAAGGTTCGAAAGTACTATGAACTTGTAGAACTCATGACATACTATAATGAAGATACAAATATTGATCCAAACAACTTTACAGAAACAAAAGCAAAGCCGGTCAAAGTCAGTGCCGAACACTGACTAAATTCGTGTTTGGTCAACGAACTTTGACCGTGAATAACTTCTGATTTACGCATTCAATGATCATGAACCTACTTGCAGATTACTCATAACATTACAGACTACAACATGTAACAAACAAAAATATTAAATCACTTAAAACCTGACAGATCCGGACTTTCAAAGTTCTTGTCAGACGCTGAAAAACGATTTCTGGGTTACCCATAAATCTACCGGTCATGCTCGGTCAATCGAGTTTGACCACGAATAACTTGCAATCTACTCATATCCTGACCATGATTCCAGTTCGACATCAAAGATATCATAACATACCACAACTTCAAACATTTAAACAACAAAAACACATAATATACATGGATCTACAAGGACTGACATTCGACTGTCAGACTCAAAAACAAACATTTCCAGATTTTTAAAAATGCTTGATTCATACATCTAAGTGTTATAGATCCATGATCTATCAACCCAGATCACTTATAGACACTATATTACACATATCTAACCAATCCATTACAACATCTAACAACAAATCATGAGATTTCGAAATTTAGAGTTTATACCTCTTTCTAACTTGATTTTTGATTTTTGATCTTTGATCTTGTTCTTGACTTACTATTAACTGATCAAGGTTCACCTTCCCTCTCCCTCTCCTTCTAAACCTCGAATTTCTTGTGAGAGAATAGGTTGTGCAAGAATGGAAAATAAATTAAACCTTTCTCTCTCCTTTTAATTTATATAATAGATATGATTCAATGTATTTGCTAGCAAGTTGGCTGATTTTGGACACATGGCTAGGACTAGAGCTAGGGTTAGTCACCAACCATTTATCTTGGCAAGATTTGCACTCCACCAATTAAAGAATGTGACATAAGGGTAAAATAGTCATTTCCCATTTAATTTCTAGAATTTCCATTAGTTGTAAACCCTTAGGGTTTAGGATTTGGGTTAGGGTTTAGGGTTTGAGCTATTTTAGCAAAAGTCTAGGATTTCCAAAAATAGGATTTAATAAAATAAATAACAATTTAGTTTCCAAAAATGTAATTAGGATCTCTTAATTAGTGTAGGTTTTCTAATATTTAGAAATTAAACATTAAGCTCAATAATTTAATAATTATAATTAAACTTACTAATTTAACAATTAGTGCAAATACTTAGCAATTAGTATTACCCATATCACAAATTGAGTTAATAATTATAAACTAGGGTTTTAATTATAAAATAAAATAATAATTTTTTGTTTCTAACATACAAAATTAAGGTTTCTTAATTAATTATGTTTTTAATTACTTAACACCTTACTAATTAGGTTTAAGATACACTAATTAGCATTAAGCTTTCCAAATCAACAATTAGGGTTTACCATTTAAATAAATTAGGGTTTATAAAATAAATATTAGGGTTTCTAGAAATTAATATTTCTAAATATTAATTAGGGTATACCTAATTAATATTAAATTCTATAATACACCACATAAATCATATAACACAGTTATATAACAACCTCGAACTCATAATCGAGTTCCAAATTAGGGTTTCCATTTATCATTAAGTTAATTATTGATTTAAGGTTTCTAATTTAAGAAATTAGGGTTTTAATTTACAATTAGGGTTTTCCGCATAATAATTAGGGTTTTCCTAATAAAAATTACATTCTAAAAATACATATCATATACCACATAACATAATCACTAGACATATTTTAAAGTCTTATTTGACTGCAAAACTAGGGGTTATCAGTAACACTAGGGTTTGGTCATGATACCACATAATTGAACAACAATTATCAGTCCACACATATACAGTACATATCCATAGCACTAAAAAATCAAAATATAATATTATTATATTATTATTCTTATCCATTGATAAAAATTCAAAAGTAGGGTTTGGATTCCATAACTGATTTATTCTTCATATATAACATTATTAATTAAGTTAAAATAATTAACTTAATTAATCTTGCATAAATTCATATAATAAAATAAATAATTATTATAATAATTCTAAAAATCATTTCATATATTATTTAAATAATATATAATTATATTTTCATGGAAAATAATTAATAAAAATATTTCTACTATAAAATTAATTATTATAAGAATATGCTTTGTAATAATCAATAATTCAAAAATAAAATTATTTGTAAATATTTATATAATAAATATATTTTTGTTTACCACATAATTATATATATACATTATCTTGTACAAATCCTCATCCTTGAAATAAAAAAAAAATTATACGCACAATTTATGATTTAATTTTTATAGAAAATATTGGGTTGTTGCAGACATATACTCAACTTATATATGTATAATATATCCAAAAATCACAACGATCCAACGGTCGGATCAAAATTATAACTCACGCAATAGAGCATAAGAACACTGATTTGATTTTCGGATTATAAGTCCATTGTACCAGTTTCACTCAAACAAGTCACCACGAAAAATCCACAAAGAATATTTGGGTGATTCAAATTTTTGCGTTTAGCTTACTTCCAGGGCTTTCTTTAGATATATTGCTCATCTCCTAAATCATTATACACAAAGAGTTATGGATTTTACAAAATCAAGTAATAAACTAATTTTTTGAAAATTTCCAAATTTCGTTATTCATTTCGACAAAATACTGATAAAACACCGCAGCATTAATTCCTTCATTTATATCCATATAAAAATATATATTTTCTTATTATATAAATCAATAATTAATTATTCACAAATAATATTAAAGAATCACAATTATGACAACCAGGTCGTTCTTAGGAAAGAGGGGCTTTCTGATAAAGATTTCTCCTTACTGGCGCTCAATTAAGTGACCAAACCTCTCCTTAGAAAGAACTTCCTTAGACATTACTAATAATGCCATCTAACAATATTATTCATTTAATATAAATTATTGATCTGATAATAGAAAATATTGTGCAGTGATAATTATTGAACAACAATAATATAAAATATCAACGTAACAATTATTAAATCAATAAAATAAAATATTAAACAGTAATTACTGTAACAATTATTGAGTAGTGCCTTCTTACGTAAGAATCAATAATTAAAAAAAAATATTGTGCAATACCGTGTGCTACTGTGCAACAACGCGTATTAATTTACTTTACTCACCGGGTATTCCAACAGTGTTAACGGTAACAACTACGCCGTTATTTATAAAAACTCATATTTGTCATTTTCTTCATCCAATAGTTATTCAGTTATGGGGCCCACAAATGGCTGTGCCGTCGTACGAATATTCCCCGACAACAAGAATATTCCACGACCAAACGAATATTCCCCGACAACAATGAATATTTTATAACCAATTGCTTATTTTGAAAAAAAAATAATAATTTCACCTATAACTTTAAACTTTTATCAATTTAACTATTTACTAAATAGAAAATTTGAATTCTTTTATTTCATAAAATTTGGGGTCTTACAATCCCCCTCCTTATGAAATTTCGCCCTCGAAATTTACTTACCTGGTATTTCGAAGAGTTGAGAATACCTTGCTCTCATTTTAGATTCTATCTCCCCGGTCATCATGATTTCTCCATTGTTCATCTCCTGTATTTCAGATATCATCCTAGAATATAACTTCAAAATAAAGGTTAATTGACATATCACAATTTGTCAACTTAAGTAAAAAAATTTAGCTTAGGTAGGACACACACTAGCGAAGGATATTACTCGTCTCTCCCCTCCTAGTTCTATTCCCTGATCTCTGCCAAAGACCATATCCCTAAGCTCTGATACCAACTGTGACTCATGTCCCAACCATGGACAGCACCTCATAATGATATCTATTAGTTTGCCACCGCAGAACGGCGTCCCCTACGGAGAGTCTGGCTTTTGTGCATCCCCCATCAACAGGAAGTCACCAGGTAGAGGCTCAGGGCTCTTTAATTATGTCTCTGATACCAACTGTAACGCCCCCAAAATAGGTCCATTCCACCTAACCCATTCTAAGTCGCCAAATACATGGTACAGAAAATAACTACAACTTTATTATTACAATTGTCGTTCAAAATACAACAACCCATATGTTGTGAGTTTTGATACAAATATATACCAACTGTGGCTCTCATCCCAACCTTTGATAGCACATCACAATAGCACCTTAAATAAAGGTACAACCAATAACTATTTTAGAAATTAAGATCTTCGAAAAATACTCAAGGAAACCTTCGTACATGGGAGGCCATGCGTCTAGGTTATGATAGATATCATATGCCACAGAATTAACCTTGGTTGACCCAATAGACCCCAAAGAAAAACGAGAAGATTACTATCATATTCTCTCCAATGGTGAGTCTTCTCGTAACATATAATTATCTCCACTGTCTTTAATTGAGAATTATATTTCATCCAAACTCCAAGATTATATAGGATGTGCTCGTAGATATACTCAGCAAGTGGATGAGCACAACCCTGTCTTATGATAACAAGAAGTCGCACGTCGTTAGACATCTTGTATGATAGTGGCAAAATAACTTTCCAACGTTGGGTTTGCCTAACCCTATTTGATTCACCAAATATAACTACTAAATGATGTATAAAATACAACACACTTTTTTATACTGCTTAGGGATAACATCAACAGCTAGAGACCACCGTTCTATTTCCCTGTTATCCCCGCTCGACCCAGCTACACTCTTATTACTTGAAAGAAATTGTGAAGTTAAAAGGTGAGCACAAATAGCATAGTAAAGAATATCATGACTAAAGATAATTAAATTATCAATAGCCTTCATCAGTAATAAATCAGAGATTTAGAACATATGGTAGAAGATAAAAGTTTCCAACCATAATAGCAGCAGAATCAACAATCCATTAGAAGAGTTAAGTAGAACATAATGGCTACTATCTCCTCTAGATTAAAAGTCCATCGTTGATATTTCATTCTTGTAATAATCATCAACAGTTCTTGGTGATACCCAAGACAAAGAGAACTCTCATCACCTGTCTTTACCTGAACCACCACAGATTACAATTAAATCACAATTCATATTTATAATCAAGTAAATCAACAGTCCAACTTTGCACTACATGCCAAAGATATAAAACTATAAAACCAATAACCAACAGTCCATCTTTGCACTACAGGCCAAAGATATACAACTATAAAACCAATAATCAAAAGTCTATCTTTGCACTACAGGCCAAAAATATACAACTGTAAAACCAATAACCAACAGTCCATCTTTACACTACAGGCCAAAGATATACAATTGTAAAACCAATAATACTCATCAAATTATCATTTCAAATTTTTCTAGAATTTTTGAAGGTCGGAAAAATTACGAAACATGAAAAACATAATAACCCTTACAATCTCTTACCTCAAAAGAGCAGTATTTTGACTGGAATATCGGATGTAAAGTCGGAGAAAATTTGCACTGAATAACAATTCTCAAAGTATCTAAATGCCCACAAAAATACGCTTTATAATATATAGAGAGAAAACTTATGTTTCTAGTGTGATTTTTAATTCTAACTTAATCACCTATTTATAGGAAAATGCTAGAACGCCAAAGGAGACTAAATAATAAAATATTAATTAAAATTTATACGCATGCCATTTTGACAAAATGGTAGCCTATCACCTTTGAAAATCCAATCCAGCACATGTTTTCAAAATAAAACAAAAGTGGGTCCCACATAATATTTTAATAAAAATATTTTAATTTTCTAAACTTCAATAATTCATAATAAATAGCCCTTTTATCAGAAAAATACGAATTTTATGTCCATTCCACTTGAAAACGAATTCTCTACAACTTTGTTGCTTTAAGTTTTTCCAAATTCCAGACAGAAAATATCCGAAATTCACAAACGGATGATTTTTAACACCGTTTAAAATTCATAACAAATCATGCGTTAATTTTTAATGGTTCAAAATTTGGGACATATACTCAACCTATATATGTATAATATATCCAAAAATCACAACGATCCAACGGTCGGATCAAAATTATAACTCACGCAATAGAGCATAAAAACACTGATTTGATTTTCGTAATATAAGTCACTCGTATCAGGTTCACTCAAACAGTCACCACGAAAAATTCACAAAGAATATTTAGGTGATTCAAATTTCTGCGCTTAGCTTACTTCCAGGGCTTTCTTTTAATATATGGCTCATCTCTTAAATCATTATACACAAAGAGTTATGGATTTTACAAAATCAAGTAATAAACTAATTTTTTGAAAATTTCCAAATTTCGTTCTTCATTTCGACAAAATATTGATAAAATACCTCAGCATTAATTCCTTCATTTATATCCATATAAAAATATATATTTTCTTATCATATAAATCAATAATTAATTATTTATAAATAATATTAAAGAATCACAATTATGACAACCAGGTCGTTCCTAGGTAAGAGGGGGCTTTCCGATAAGAAATTCTCCTTACTGGCGCGCAATTAGGTGACCAAACCTCTTTTTAGACAGAACTTCCTTAGACATTGCCAATAATACTATCTAAAAATATTATTCAAATAATATAAATTATTGATCTGATAATAGAAAATATTGTGCAGTGACAATTATTGAACAACAATAATATAAAATATCAACGTAGCAATAATTGAATCAATAAAATAAAATATTGAACATTAATTACTGTAACAATTATTGAGTAGTGCCTTCTTACGTAAGAATCAATAATTCAAAAAAAATATTGTTCAATACCGTGTACTACTGTGCAACAACGCGTATTAATTTACTTTACTCACCGGGTATTCCAACAGTGTTAACGGTAACAACTACGCCGTTATTTATAAAAACTCAAATTTGTCATTTTCTTCATCCAACAGTTATTCTGTTATGGGGCCCACAAATGGCTGCGCCGTCGTATGAATATTCCCCGACAACAAGAATATTTCACGAACAAACGAATATTCCCCGACAACAATGAATATTTTATAACCAATTGCTTATTTTGAAAAAATAAATAAAATAATTTCACCTATAACTTTAAACTTTTTATCAATTTAACTATTTACTAAATAGAAAAATTGAATACTTTTATTTCATAAAATTTGGGGTCTTACAATCTCCCCTCCTTATGAAATTTCACCCTCGAAATTTACGTACATGGTATTTCGAAGAGTTGAGAATACCTTGCTCTCATTTCAGATTCTATTTCCCCGCTCATCATGATTTCTCCATTGTTCATCTCCTGTATATTTCAGATATCATCCTAGAATACAGCTTCAAAACAAAGGTTAATTGACATATCACAATTTGTCAACTTAAGTAAGAAAATTTAGCTTAGGTAGGACACACACTAGCGAAGGATATTACTCGTCTCTCCCCTCCTAGTTTTATTCCCTGATCTCTGCCAAAGACCATATCCCTAAGCTCTGATACCAACTGTGACTCATGTCCCAACGGTGAACAGCACCTCACAATGATACCTATCAGTTTGCCACCGCAGAACGGCGTCCCCTACGGAGAGTCTGACTTCGGTGCATCCCCCATCAACAGGAAGTCACCAGATAGAGGCTCGGGGCTCTTTACTTATTGCTCTGATACCAACTGTAACGCCCCCAAAATAGGTCCATTCCACCCAACCCATTCTGAGTCGCCAAATACATGGTACATAAAATAACTATAACTTTATTATTACAATTGTCGTGCAAAATACAACAACACATATGTTGTGAGTTTTGATACAAATATATACCAACTGTGACTTTCATCCCAACCTTTGATAGCACATCACAATAGCACCTTACATAAAGGTACAACCAATAACTGTTTTAGAAATTAAGATCTTCAAAAAATACTAAAGGAAACCTTCGTACATGGGAGGCCATGCGTGTAGGTTATGATAGATATCATATGCCCACAGAATTAACCTTGGTTGACCTAATTGACTCCAAAGAAAAATGAGAAGATTACTATCATATTCTCTCCAATGGTGAGTCTTCTCTTAACATATAATTTTCTCCACTATCTTTAATTGAGAATTATATTTCATCCAAACTCTAAGATTATATAGCTAGTGCTCGTAGATATACTCAGCAAGTGGATGAACACAACCCTGTTTTATGGTAACATGAAGTCGCATGTCGTTAGACATCTTATATGATAGTGGCAAAACATCCTTCCAACGTTCGGTTTGCCTCACCCTATTTGATTCACCAAATATAACTACTAAATGATGTATAAAATATAACACACTTTTTTATACTGCTTAGGGAGAACATCCATAGCTAGAGACCACCGTTCTATTTTCCTGTTACCCCCGCTCGACCCAGCTACACTCTTATCACCTGAAAGGAATTGTGAAGCAAAAGGGTGAGCACAAATAGCCCAGTAAAGTATATCATGACTAAAGATAATTAAATTATCAATATCCTTCATTAGTAATAAATCAGAGATTTAGAACATATGGTCGAAGATAAAAGTTTCCAACCATAATAGTAGCGGAATCAACAATCCATTAGAAGAGTCAAGTAGAACATAATATCTACTATCTCCTCTAGATTAAAAGTCCATCGTTAATATTTCATTCTTTTAATAATCATCATTAGTTCTTGGTGATACCCAAGACAAAGAGAACTCTCATCACCTGTCTTCACCTGAACCACCACAGATTATAATTAAATCATAATTCATATTTATAGTCAAGTAAATCAACAGTCCAACTTTGCACTACATGCCAAAGATATAAAACTGTAAAACCAACAACCAACAGTCCATCTTTGCACTACAGGCCAAAGATATACAACTACAAAACCAATAATCAACAGTCTATCTTTGTACTATAGGCCAAAGATATACAACTGTAAAACCAATAACCAACAATGCATCTTTGCACTACAGGCCAAAGATATACAACCATAAAACCAATAATGCTGAGACTCAGCTTAATAGTATCACGACCACGACATACCATATTTCATAAAATTTGGGGTCTTACATAAAGCCTTAGAACATATTGTCTTTGTATTAATCTCATATTCTAACTCGTATACTTATTCATCACATACGACATACCATCATTCATATATACTCGTATAATATCTCGTATCATACTCGTATTCATTACCTCGTACAATACTTATGTATCATACGATATCACCATGTAATTAACTAACGCTTTACTTTTCTTGACGTTCTCAAATTAAGTCCACAGGCGAAAAACTGCGTTTGCCATACATGAATTATTATTACAAAATCCATCTCCCCTTGATATTCTATCGTTACGTATTTCTCCAAAGTTCAAAAATAATTCCCGAGCATAAAACCATGAATAGAGTTTTTTAAAAAATTTCTCGGAAAACTTTTATTTTCGTCTTGAAAATTCAAACACTTTAATTCCTTCACGTAGCCAGAATACTACGATATTCCGACGTATTTAGGTTATAGAATAACCTCCATCTTATTAACACATAATAATAAAATATAATATAATTTTATTCATTATTAAATCAAATAAAATTATTTTACAAATTGCTCGATTTTTTGGGGCGTTACAACGCCTCCACCGGACTCCCGGATTAAAAGTTATGAAGGTTCAAGCAGACTGCACATTGGTCCGAGTGCACGTACTTCGAGAAAACGGGATCCACGGGCTTGGGCCCACCTGGGCAGGCGCAGGTAGACTCGCGGCTACTTTGGTCTATAAATAAACCCCCCCATTAGCCATAAAAAAAGAGAAAATAGAGAAAACTCTATCCATTTCAGCTCTTAACCCTTCCTATATTGTTCCAAACTTCAATATTCTTATTTCTAAACACTTGTATACATATATACTACGACATATCAAATTTTAACCGATGGAAACAGAGTTTTCAAGCTCCAAAAGCAGTTTGAAGCCTTCTTTGCAACACACTGTAAGATTTTTTCATTTTTGAAGATTTCTCTATATATATATATATATATATATATATATATATATATATATATATATATATATATATTGTGACGCCCCCAAAATAGGTTTACATTACCCATTCTGAGTCGCCAAATACATGGTACAGAAACAAATACAACTTCATTAATACAATTGTCGTGCAAAATATGACAACACATATGCTGTGAATTTAAATACAAATATTGTCTTCTAGACAATATCCGCACTCAAATAAGACCTCATTACAATTATTGATACACTATTGTCGACGTCGGGATTTTAATTGTCCCTTTTCTGTTCTTGTCTTTTGGTGTTCTCATGCTAGGTCAGATTTGTTTAAAAAAATAAGTTGTGAAAAGGTTCGACATGTATATGTCGACGATTGGAATGTAAGAGTCACCAGTTGGTTTTTTAAATGGTTGTACCAACACAACCGAGAAAAGATTTGCACATTGACCCAGTGATGTGACACTGCTTAACGGGTCTGTGAAACCAAGATTCGTTAGGGTCCAGGGACTTGGTTATGCGGAGGAAAGGTGTTAGGCACCCTTTGACATTCGTGTTGCCACGGTGACCGCCACTTTTCAATTAAACTATTATATGAATGTGTTTGTGTGTGGATCAATGTGCAATTATCTGGAATTAGTGCTATGCCTCGTTCGCACCTATATACAAAGGGTTTGAATTTCTATGTAAAATCTAGTTTTAACAAGATATAACAGTGATGTTTTGTAAAAAGAGGTTTTTTTAAACCCTTTTGCTCAATAGTAATTGAGGCCTTTGATACTTTCATTTTATTAGGTGTTTGACTTAATTGCTTTTATTTTCGAGATGTGAAGCATCTTCGAGAAAATAATATACATAGTAGTGCCGAACTCCTTGTGGGCATGAAAGCCATTTAAGGAAATTCGAACACCGTGAATAATTTACAAGCCGTGTACAGCTAAAAATGACTGTTGGGTAAAATCTAGTTACGCATAACAAGCAAGTATACGTGGTCAACAAGTAATATAATAGTAAGTAGAGTATTGTTCCCTCAGAGACTTAGCAAGAAATTAACTTCACAATTACCAATCTTCTATTAATCCTAATTTTATTAAACTAATCAATTTCCAGTTTATGATTAAAAGTATTAAAGATATTAAAATCACCAAATAATCCACAAACCAAAAAAACAACAACTTAATTTTTAAGCAAAGAGTGGAGAATTAGGCTTTTTACTTCACTTTAAGCATCACTCTGATTTGTACACCTTTATTCCAGTTTAATTCACTATCCCAGTTTATTAATCAAGAACACGTATGTAGAACTAGCTACCTCTCGATGCACTAATACCATATTAACTTCAAATCCACAATTAAGATAGAATTAAGTTAAACACCATAATCAACTAACTCACTATATCTCTATGTTAATTACAATTAAAGAAGGTTGAAGTTCAAATCCTTTATCTGATTACATGTGATGTCAAGCATATCTCCACCCTAACATTCATCAAGATTCTGTTCATTCACATAAATTAAGAACACATGATATATTAACTAAGTCTAGACTGTATTTCATCTCTCGAGTTCATACAAGTCCACAAAGAATCGTTGATTAGGCAATTCATAAATTCACGCTCAAATTAATATAGATAAACCGGGTAATAGCTTATTAAACTAAATTCAAAGATTACATAACCATCGTTCCACTTAAAGATCCGTTTTAAGCCTAAAAAGTAATTAGTTCATAATGAATGAAATAAAAATTGAATAAATCAAAGTCATCATCTTCTCAATTACAGAAACGAACTAAAGTAGAAGAATAACGCAGAACACCCTTCACTCTAGTCTCAATCTGTAAACGATACGATCATTCTTCAAAATATCCACTCCGTTGCTCGCTATAAAATTCTATGATTAATCTTTTTTAATTGATTTTCATGATCCCCCTTCTGTTATTTTTTTAGCGATATATATTCAGCATACTAGTCTTAGTCGAAATCCCATGCTAAACAGAGTCCATATGCTATCCAAGTGCTAATTTCCATGTCCCAGCAGAGTTCAAGGCAATATAGGAGAGTCCAGCTTCAGCACCCCCTGCCCCGGCGAGGGTATAAGCATAAAAAACGCCCGCCCCGGCGGGCATGGCAACTGCAAACCAAATATGAAGACCCCCCCACCCCGGCAGGGGTGTTAGGCTTATTAAGGCCCTCCCCAGCGGGCATGGGTTCTGCTCCCTGACTTGGCTTGAACTTTAAACTTGCTCCAAAATAGCTTCAAATGCTTTCCTTTTGCAATCATGCACCACACCACCCATCCTATACATAAAATAATAAGAAACAAGTAAAAGAAAAACATAGAAACAAGGATTTAACAACAATTAAGCTTAAATTGGACTTCAATTCGTGGATATAAAATCCACTTATCAAAATCCCCCAAACTTAAACTGTGCTAGTCCTCGAGCACAAATTAAACTACATGCTATGCAATGCAATGATATGTAATGAGATTTAAAGCATCTAATCTATATGTCTATGAATCCAACAGCATCACAGAATTAAATCTATTCTTATGGCCTCAGCAAAATCAAGCAAACATTACAACACTTCATATTAAAACCAACACTGACTTCTTATCAATCCTTGAATCTTAGACTGTCATCATTGATATAGTGTGTGTGTGCAACATCCATGACAACTGATACAGACTCAAATTTAATTCATAACCAACTTCTTAGAAGGAATCATACAGAGCACACTCAAAAATGTCAAAAGCAGACAAGTTCCAACTAAAATTACACAATTACCACTATCAAGGGTTCATATAGGGTACTTATACTTTATATTTTCTTTATTTTTTTTTATTTTCTCACGAGGGCTTTCTGCTCTTTTTCCGTCTTATTATCATTTTTTTATATAGATGACTGTGCAATACCTCATTTCATTAGGCTAACAGTGCTACCCCTTAGCGAGCTTTCAACCAATGACTCCCAAACCATAAAAGACCTTAGGGCACTAGGTGTTAAGACACCCCTACAGGCGTACTTGCTTAAGTAACAAAGGCCCCGAAACAAGACTAGTCACGACATATATTATTTTTTTATAAAGCTTATGTACCCCACATTTATCCCCCCAAACTTAGGTTCTTGCCCAATTCTTCGTTTTCACTGCCTATCCTTGTCCTTTTCTCATTTACACTAGCATTATCCTTTAGAAATCCTTTATGTATCAATTTGATTTAATTAGTTCCCACAGATGTTATCCTCGTGCCACCTTTATTATACCAGTTTCAAACAAGCACAAGATCTGAGTCATGATTCAAAACTACATCACAGTTCTAATACTGAATACTGTATTTGTTTACTTAATCTCAATTTCATCATTGACCATAATAAACATGATAGTAAGACTGCTGGATAAATGCAAAACAACACAATTCTAACTAATCTTTTTTTATAAGTGAAACATAGCATGAATGCACACATAAAACAACATAAATAAAAACTAAATATGCCCCTAAGCTACTATACAACTATAAATACCTAAAACTAATATGCAAAACTAAAGTGCAATACTAAATACAACCTTAACTAATGACATTATGCATGCAATCATAAAATGCAAAAATAATCTACTCCCCCAAACTTAAAAATTACAATGCCCTCATTGTATAAATATAGCTGTCAAAAGCGGAGGACTTCCCTGTAATCACTTTAGGCCTGGGGTGGTGGTGTGTTGTGTCCGTCTTCTCCCTCCGAATCACTTGGTGTAAAGCGTGGCATTGGCATGGACTGCTGATATGGAAATTGTGCAGTTGGATTAAAGCTCTGGAGTGTCGTATTCAAAGATACGAACGACATGTTCATTGCATCAAATATATGGTCTTGTCTCACTGCGAGCCGCCTCATCTCCCTTCGTGATGCCTTGTTGTGTACCTCCATTTGTCGTTGAAATTCTAGAAACTGAGGGCTATATATGGCGTCGAAAGATGGTTCTGCCTCAGTTCCTTACTCTCCCATAGTCTCGTCCTCATCATCCGAGGGTTCTTCAGCGTTAACTTCGTCCTCTGAAGCTGATAGAAATATAAAATCTAACCCTCGAGGATGTGATTCACCTCTGGCCCACACTGAATATCGCGCGATCATTCTAGTGTCTAGTAGCTACAGCGGCATCTGAGTGGGCTCATCATCGAACCATCGAACACCTGCTTGGCAACATAACCCATAAATAAGTGATGGGTGGGGCAACCCGCCCAAAAAATTACCCCGTAGGCATCGACAAATAGAAAAATTGATTATTGCTCCGACGTCGATGATGAAGTCTTTCACAATTGCAAATAGAAGTAGTGCCTTTTTCTTAGTGACATATGAGGTATGCGTGGATGGAAATAGTTTCGTACATAAGAAGGCGTACCAAATCTTCCCATACCGGCTAATATCTTTGTTATGAAAAATTGTGACTCCTTTTCGACCCTTTACGCATGTTGTTCCTGGCTTAGTCATTCTTTGAGGGCCTCCTCAAAGTCAGGGTTAAAATCCCTCAAGTGAGCATATTAACACTGTCTAGGCACCCGCAACTGATAATACGTGTTGATTGCATCGACATTGAATGGGACCAAACGACCCCGAACAAAAGCGTTAAAAGGTGCCTTATCCTCGGCGTTATCATAGAACTCTTTGACCACGTTGATAGCGGCAGCCTTGGGCTCCTCAGTGAACTTGGTCCACTCTTTTTGATAAATCTGTTGCATCATTTCACTGTCGTGAGCATCCGATGACAACCCCCGCTCCGGTGTAAGAGCCTTTGTGACTATGTAGTCGTACTGGTCGGCGGCGGTGGCACTTTTGAACTTGCGTCGATCGAAGGTTCATGATGGTGGTGTGGACCTGGAACTTTCCCCTCGTTGTTGTTTGGATGTGGGTTGAGACGCCATCAAATTTTGGATGCCTGAACACACTATCTTCCCCCCAAGCTTTGTTCACACAAACTATCAAACAATGGTGGTGTGGGCCTTGGTGTTTTTTTTCTGGCAAATATGGAAGGAGAAGATGAAGACTTTAAAGATGGGCTACTCACTCTCAATTGCTATATACTTGCCTCAGTAACTTGCGTAAGTCGTAGCTTTTTGAGATGGAGATGGAAGTTTGTGGTGAACTTGGGTTTAGAGGGTATTTTATATAGAGATGATGTGATGGAGATGTTTGAGTGTTGAAGTAATGGAATGAAGTAGTGGGGAGATGGAGTGAAGTAGTGGGAAATGTAATGGATTGAGAGCTGTGGGGATGAGAAGTAGTGGAGAGATGAAGTGGGTAGTAACTGCCGAAACTGACTATACGAATTCCAGGACCCCCGCCCTGGCGGGGATTTCAAGGCTAAATAAGCCCGCCCCTACGGGGATGTCCTCTATTAGTTGAGTTGGGAGACCCCCGCCCCGGTGGGGGTATTGTACTAGAAGGAGCTCACCCCGGCGGGGGTGCACACTGTAAAAATTGCTCTGGTTTGCTTCTTGCTCTCTTCATACGACTAACCATTAGTCTTTTAAGATCCTGCAATGCAATAAAAGATCAATGTGAATAGATCATCAAGAATATTCAATATATTAACTACTTAATGCACTTATTATAAATTACTAATTATGCTAAACTATGATCTAACAGTTGTGATTAAAAATATGAAAAATGAAAGTACTATTGGGTTGCCTCCCAATTAGCGCTGATTTTAAGTCGTTCAGCCTGACTACTTCCTGTTTATGGTGCATCTGCTAGAGTGATTGAGATGACGTCCCAATTGGACTCGCCACCCCAATAATGTTTCAATCATTGACCGTTGACCTTGAAAGTTTCCAATGGATTTCGACTGTAGAGTTCAACGGCGCCATGTGGGAAAACTATTTTGATAGTGAATGGTCTCGACCACCTTGACTTAAGCTTTCCTAGGAACAACCTCAATCGTGAGTTGAACAACAGTACTGATTGCCCCAGCTCGAACGTTCGGTGCATGATTTTCTTATCGTGCCATTTCTTGACTTTTTCTTTGTATAACTTTGAGTTCTCGTAAGCTTGTAGGCGGAATTCATCGAGCTCATTTAGTTGGAGTAGCCTCTTTTCCCCCACAGCTGCTTGATCAAAGTTCAATTTCTGAATAGCCCAGTAGGCCTTGTGCTGTAACTCCACAGGCAAGTGACATGCTTTCCCGTATAGTAATTTGAATGGTGACATAACAATCGGTGTTTTATACGCAGTCTGGTAAGCCCATAGTGCACCATCCAACCTGAGAGACCAATCCTTTCGATTCGGATTCACTACCTTTTCCAAGATTTTCTTCACCTCTTGGTTCGAAACCTTCGCTTGCCCACTTGTTTGGGGATGATACGATGTAGCCACCTTATGGTTGACCCCATACTTTGCCAAGAAAGCTGTAAATGCTGTGTTACAGAAGTGACTACCTTCATCACTTATAATGGCTCTTGGCATGCCAAACCTCGTAAAAATATTTTTTTGCAAGAATTTGAGAACCACTTTGGCATCGTTAGTCGGGAGTGCAACTGCTTCAACCCACTTTGAAACGTAATCTACCGCAAGCAATATGTATTGATTAGTAAATGAGGAAGGGAATGACCCCATGAAATTTATGCCCCATACATCGAAAATCTCAACTTCTAAAATTGTTTGTAGTGGCATCTCATTACGTTTCGATATGTTGCCCACCCGTTGACATTTATCACAAGTTTTAATAAATTGGTGGGCGTCTTTAAATAATGTTGGCCAATAGAACCCGACTTGAAGCACTTTTGCCGCTGTTCTGTTGCTACCATAGTGTCCCCCATATGCCGATGAGTGGCATTCCTGTAGTATGTTATGCACTTCACTGTAAGGAATGCACCTTCTAATCATCTTGTCGGTGCACTATTTGAATAAGTAAGGCTCATCCCACATATGCCACTTGACGTTATGAAGAAACTTCTTTTTCTCTTGTCGTGTAAGGTCGGGGGGAAGCATGTTGCTCACTAAATAATTCGCGAAGTCCGCATACCATGGAAATTCTGCATTTAACCCAAACAGCTGCTCATCCGGGAATGACTCATTGATTACACACTTTTCCTCTTCCCGTTTACCTTGATTTTCCATCCTAGACAAATGATCAGTGACTTGGTTCTCCGTCCCCTTTCTATCCTTTATTTCTAAATCAAACTCTTGTAGAAGGAGAATCCATCGGATATGGCGTGGCTTAGCATCTTTTTTTGAAATTAAGTAACGAATGGCCGAGTGATCTGTATAAACTACTACCTTTGTCCCGATCAAGTATGCCCGAAATTTGTCGAACACATACACCACTGTTAGTAATTCTTTTTCCGTTGTTGTGTAGTTCATTTGAGTCTCCGTGAGTGTCTTACTTGCATAATATAAGGCGTGAAATACCTTCTCTCGGCGTTGACCCAAAACAACCCCAATCGCATAGTTGCTTGCATCACACATTAACTCGAAGGGCATGGTCCAATCCGATGCAATGATTATAGGAGCTGTAGTTAATTTCTTTTTCAACAACTCGAATGCCAATTTACACTCTTCATCAAACTTGAACACCGACTCCTTCTCTAAAAGACTGCACAAAGGTTTTGCAATTTTAGAGAAGTCCTTTATGAATTTCCTGTAGAACCCAGCATGTCCCAGAAAACTTTGAATTCCCTTAACTGAACTTGGTGGAGGAAGTTTCTCAATTGTTTCCAGCTTCGCTTTATCAACCTCTAAACCTTGAGCTGAAACCTTGTGCCCCAAAATTAAGCCTTCTTCTACCATGAAGTGACACTTTTCCCAGTTAAGTATCAAATTTGTGTCTATGCATACTTGTAAGACCATTACCAAATTCTGCAGACATGCATCAAAATCATCCCCATAGACAGAGAAGTCGTCCATGAAGACTTCCACATTTTTCTCCACCATGTCTGAGAAGATGGCCATCATGCACCTCTGGAAGGTAGCAGGTGCATTACACAACCCAAACGACATTCTCCTGAATGCGAATATGCCGTATGGGCACGTGAACGTAGTCTTTTCTTGATCTTCAGGAGCGATGACGATCTGATTATAACCCGAATAGCCATCCAGTAAATAGTAATACTCATGTCCTGTTAATCTGTCCAATATCTGATCGATAAAGGGCAACAGAAAGTGATCTTTGCGGGTCGCCTTATTCAACTTCCTGTAGTCCATGCAAATCCTCCAACCAGTCACTGTCCTTGTTGGAATTAACTCGTTGTCATCATTCTAAACCACTGTCATTTCTCCCTTTTCCGGCACACATTGCACCGGACTGACCCACTTACTGTCTGAAATCGGGTAAATGATACCTGCATCCAACCATTTTAAGATTTCTTTCTTGACCACTTCTTTCATGATTGGGTTAAGCTGTCTCTGTTGCTCCACTGTCGGTCTTGCATCATATTCCATCAGAATTTTATGCATGCAAAAGGATGGGCTGATTCCTTTGATATCCGCGATTGTCCATCCTATGGCCGATTTGTGGTCCCTAAGCACTCTCAACAACTTTTCTTCCTGCAATTCATTAAGTGTAGCAGAAATAATAACATGTAAAGAATTAGAATGGCCTAAGTATGTATACCTGAGGTGTTTAGGGAGTGGCTTAAGTTCAAGAGTCGGTAGCTCCTCCAATGACGGTTTTAACCTTGTGTGGCTTTTTCATCTATGTGCAATGGTTCAAATGGTGCTCTAAATCTGCTAACTCGTGGCGAGGAGTCTAGCATCTGTAAGTAGTCCACAAATTCCAAATCATCTGAGTCTTCATCTCCCAATAGTGTCGTTTCCAATGGATCGTTAACTAAACTCTTTCCCATGTCTTCGCTTATTATCTGATCAATAATATCCATCCAGAAACAATCTTCTTCATCCGTAGGAAATTTCATGGCCTTAAATACATTGAACTTTACTTCTTGATCTTGGACACTCATCGTTAATTCACCTTTTTACACGTCGATGAGTGTCCTACCCGTGGCTAAAAACGGTCTCCCAAGGATAATTGGGATGTTCTTATCTTCCTCAAAATCTAGAATAATGAAATCCGCGGGGAATATGAACTTGTCTACCTTGACCAATATGTCCTCCACAATGCCTCTTGGGTACGTGACCGACCTATCTGCCAACTGTAAAGAGATGTTCGTAGGCTTTGGAGCTGGCAAACCCAATTCTGTATAAACTGATAACGGCATAAGGTTCACACTTGCCCCCAAATCACACAAGCACTTGTTGAATGACATATTCGCAATCGTACATGGAATGGTGAAACTCCCCGTGTAAGACCCCAACTTTTTATAATTGAAATTAAATTTCATCTATTTATTATAGTAAGGGTTGATTTGATTAATGTGGTTAGTTATGGGTAAAATGCATAAATATTTTAAATAAGCAAGTGGTTATAAAATATTCATTGTTGTTGGAAAATATTTGTTTGGTGGTGAAATATTCTTACTGTCGGGGAATATTCGTATGACGGCGCAGCCTTGTATGGGCCCCATAACGAAAAGTGATTGGATGAAGAAAACGACAAGTATGAGTTTTTATAAATAACGACGTAGTTGTTACCGTTAACACTGTTAGAATACCCGGTGGTTAAAACACAGTAATACGCGGTGTTGCACAGTAGCACACGGTATTGCACTAATTATTGATTCTTACGTAAGAAGGCACTACTCAATAATTATTACAGTAATTACGGTTCAATATTTTATTTTATTGATTCAATAATTGCTACGTTGATATTTTATATTATTGTTGTTTTAATAATTATCACTGCACAGTATTTTCATTATCAGATCAATAAATCATATTATTTTAATAATATTATTAGATAGCATTATTGGCAATGTCTAGAAAGTTCTGTCTAAGGAAAGGTTTGGTCACCTAATTGCGCGTCAGTAAGGAGAAATCTTTATTGAAAAGCCCCCTCTTTCCTGGGAACAGCCTGGTTGTCAGTATTGTGATTCTGTAATATTTTTTGTGAATAATTAATTATTAATTTATATGATAAGAAAAATATTTATTTTATGTGGATATAAATGGAGAAATTTTTAGAAAAGTGATAGTTGTTGAAAATTGATATTTTATCTTTTCTGATAAAATAATTCATTTAAATATATTATTATATTATAATAATATAATAATGGTGATATTTTTATAATGAATGTGTGATATATGAATAAATGAGGAGGATGAGTATTTTTGTTACAATAAATACTAAAAACATGTTAAAATGTTAGTGGGCCCCATTTTTGACTGAAATTTGATTATAGCCTGCAAAATCGTCCGTATGTGGATTTCGGTCAATTTCTGTTTAGAATTTTGAAAAACTTAAAGCTATAAAGTTGTAGAGAATTGAATTTTCTATGGAATGGACATAAGATTTGAATTTTACTGATAAAAGAGCTATTTATTATGAATTATTGAAATTCTAAAAAACTTGATTTTTGGAGTTTAAAATATTTTTGAAATGAAAAACATTTTTTGTGGGTGGGATCCACTTGTGTGTGCTGAGATTAATGTGGTGGGCTAAGGAATTTTTTTAAAATATTATTATTTTAAATTTTCTGCTTTGGTGTTCTAAATATTTTCTTATAAATAGAGTGCTTAGGTTAGAATTAAAAATCACACCAGAAATTGAATTTTCTCTCTCTATATTATCGAGCATATTTTTGTGAGTATTTTGATACTTTGAGTGTTGCTATACAGTGCAAGTTTCCTTCAGTATTATATCTAATATTCCAGCTAGAAGTATTATTCTTTTGAGGTAAGGGATGCTATTTTTTTATAAATGATATTATTTCTGTGACACCCCCAAATCCGGGTACTTCTATTCCCACATGATTTGGTATTCACTATACAAACATCATATATCTATCAAACATCATATATCTATCTACCCATAATAAATGCAAACCATACAATAGATAGAAATAAATCCTCCCCTTATGGGGTTACAACATCTGAATAATAAATACAATCCCAGGTCATACTAACCTTAAACATCTGTGCGAAAACATAAACAAATAATAAGTCTTAAACAACATTAATATAAGTCTTAACACATAAATTCAACATCACATAAATAATAAGTCTTCATCACTTATTAATCTTGCCCTTGCCTTTGCTAGTAGAAGATTCATCTGTTCTTTCGTTCTTAACTGCAATGTTATCATTCGCAAGAGTGAGCACAATTGCCCACAAGTATAATAATAAAAGTAACAATATAATAACATGCGAGTGAATCAAAGACTTCTGAAATAAAGCTCAACTTTTGAATCAAGAATGAATAACAAGAATCAAAAGAAATCTGAGGGTCATAAGACCTTGAACTATGTCCTAGGTAATCAAGGGTTATACTTGAAACCTTTAACAGTCATAAGACTATGGACTCTTCTTCTCATACTTAGGGGGATCATCCCTTAGTACCATACTGTGCACAATATCTTAACGCTAACGCATAAGTAATCCTTTTATAGGGTTGTTCATCTCAGTTTGACATTAGAGTCCGCACCAAAGGAAGTTTGGTTTGGATAAATCAATAAGGGTTCTGAAATTTAGAACGTTTATCAACTATGGACTAGTCGAATCAATAAGGGTTCGCTAGTCTAACAAGGTTCAACAATAAATGGTATTTAAATTGAATAACAATCTCAAGAGGTATACAATAGAACAAGTATTGTATAACAGATTCATACTTTGAAAAGATAATTAATCTTTAATATAACAAATCAAACTTGATTTAATAATAACGAGAATTGCTTGAAGTAATTTACAAACTTGAATAATAATAACAAGTAGGGTTAGGAAACTTGCCTCATGCGTAGATTACACGTTAATTATACTCGTTCCTTAATTTAAATCCTACATATCATTTACGTTCACAATACTAGTCAATTATAACGTACTAATCATCACAAGTTCATTCTTTTTGTCTAACTCGACTTAGTCAAACTACTACACTCATTGTTACATAATTTACACTTCATGAACCATAAACTAACTATGCATTTAATCATTCGATTTACACATAAATGTGTTATTGACATGTTAAGAATTTATTTTAACATCTCATTATATGTTTAACCTAATTTTATGTTCATTAGATTAAGTTACTATCACATTGCTAGACTTGAACATTAAAAAAATTCGATTCTTGACCATTCTGCTAAGTGGCGCTGCGGCGCCACTGCTAGCCCTAACCTCGGTGCTGCGGCACGGCGGTGCTGCGGTGCTGCGGCTTGAGACCTGGCGCGGTGGCACTGCGGCGCGGGACTTTAGTTCTGGAGTTGGAGCCACTGCGCGAAACTCCAGATTCTGAATTTCCAGTTCGCGAAGAACACAAAGTTAGACGAAATTATCATTATATGGTCATTAAATTCACCAAATTAAACATACCCACATTCTAGAATTCATACATAATCATTAATTGACCCTTCTAGCATGATTTTAACATGTTAAAACACATAATTAACAAAAATCAACACAAGTAATTTACTGTTCTTGATGTTCTTGAAGGTTTTGAAAACAAAACATGTAAATCAGTACTACGGGTTCGTTATAACACCGAATACGTTCATTTAAAGTTTGGTCTCTTTGTATCAATATGCATAAAATTTATGATATAACCCATGTTAGACGTATCAAATTTGGTACATAAGGCCATATGGCCATATTTTATACTCTGTAAATAACATACGTTATAAAATTATAAAACTGATGATATGGTTATACAATATATATAATCAAATACGATGTGATGACATCTTAACACATACACAAACCCATAATCATACCCTTTTCCCATTTAAAGAGTTTTTTTTAACAAAACGTGAAGCTAATTTCATGAAAAACTTTAAACAACGTAAATAGAGTTTTGGGGAAGAAGAGATTACCCAATTACAGATGAATAAGAGTGAAGTCCCTTTTTAGATTTTTCTTCAATATCACAATTTCTCCCAACAATTCTCTGATTTCTCTGAAATTCTCTAAGTTTTACTGGAATGGAAGTCCGTCAAAAGAAAACTAATATAGCGCACTTATTAACGTTGAGGTCAGTTACCTATACGTGGTTAGCTGCTCTTAACTTCCCGTAAGACCATGTTTGCCTACCATTTAATTATTAGTTCTATTTATTTTAATCAATCTCCTATACTATAGTTTAATAATGTCACATCCAATTATAACATAAATCAAATATTTATTTAATTTAATTTAAATAAAATATGATAATTTCTCATTAATTCACATAATCATATAATTAATTTTTTTCATTAATTATAAATAATATTAGGCTTCTTAAATATTTCTTTTAATTCAATAAACTCACATAATTGCATACTTTGAATAATAAAATTCTCCACATTAATTCAATAAATATAACACATATAATTAAATTAATCTATCACAATTGCATCACTTAATTATTTAATCTAATAATTAAATCATCGAAAATATTTATTTAATTTAATAAATATTAAAATTAAATTACAAAAATCTTGTTTGTCATAATTTCTTTCAATATCATTATGCCGGAATATTGGTAAGATTTTTCTTGTGAAATTCTTGTCTTTTTGTGTTGAGATTACTATTCACGTATACGACACTATTCACAGAAAAATTAAAATTTTCTTTTCTTTGTCCAAGTTGTTTATTATGATTACTAGCCTTGATTGTATCCATGTTTTGATCCTCATTCTTAAATTTTGCTCCACAATGGTTTATTATGGAGTATTTTTGAACATGGATGAACTAAAATACGAATCCTTAATCTTTATTCTTTTATCTCACTGGATTCATTTTTTTAAAAATATTTTTCATCATCCTCAGTCCTAAATAATGATATTACTGAATATATTTGGCATGTAGTGCAAAGATGAATGATTTTCTAATGAATATCTTTGGCCGTAGTGCTAAGATTTACAGGTGTTTAGATGAACATGACCAACTGATGAATATCTTTGGCCTGTCGTGCAAAGATAAATATTTGATTTAAGATGTATATTGATTGATGTTACAGGGATAAAATATTGATGATGAACTTTTAAATCTTAGAAGATAATAGAATTAATTCTCTACTCAACTCTTCTAATGGATTGCTGTTTTCGCTGTTGTTGTTAATCTAAAACTTATTGTCTATTATATTCTATCAGATTTTTTCTTGTTGAGGACTAACGATAATTTGTTCTATATTACCTTAGTCATAATATTCTTTACTGGGCTAGTTGAGTTCACCCTTTTCCTTTTTGTTCCATTTTTCTTCTCAGGAAGCGAGAATATAACAGGAAGTAGTCGGGGTGTGGAGTGATGTTCCAAGACAGTTGTTATAGTAGTCCTCACTATTTTGTAAATATTGTATCAATAATTGTAATGAGAATTTATTTGAGTGTGGATATTATCTAGAAGATAATATTTGTTTTTAAACTCACAGTTTATGTGTTGTCGTATTTTGCACGACAATCGTATTAATAAAGTTATAGTTGTTTTTGTACCATGTATTCTCACTGTCTGTCTCAACTTCTTTTGCATCTGAATTTTCTATTTTCTGACCCTCAAGCTATTTTCCACTTCGCAACATTATTGCCTGACATTGCTCATGATTACCTTTCGAATTTTTCTCTGTATCACTTGGTAATGTTCCTTGAGGTCGGTTATTCAATGCCAATGCTATCTGTCCCATCTAATTTTCTAAATTCTTGATTGCTATTGCTTGGTTTTTCATGGCTACGTCATTGCTTGTTATATACTTTGATAACAACTCTTCTAAATCTGATTTCTTCTCTTGACGTTGAGCTGGTTGTTGTTGATTCTAAAATCCTAGGGGATATGATGGCCGTAGAAATTGCTGATTCTGATTATTGTTCCATGCCAAATTCCTATTCCCCTGATTATATGCATTCGGGTACATATTCTGAGGAATTCTGTTGTAGCTACTCAAAAACTGTACAGAGTCTGGGTTGATTGCGCATTGATCCACCGGATGTTCTCCCGCGCACAATTCACAAATAACTGCAACTTGATGTGTATGTCCCCCTGACCAAACGTCAAACTTCTTAGAGAGTGCAGAAATATGCGCTGTTATTGCTGTTACTCCATCTACCTCTAACACTCCAGCGACTGTAGGTTGTGTCATTCTTGCCGTGTGTAAGACCCCAACTTTTATAAATAAAGATGAATTTTCTATAAATATCATTTTTGAATATTATGGAGTTAATTTGATATAATATTATAGTTGTGGGTAATATTTATAAATTTTGCAAAGTACGCAAGTTGTTATATAATATTCGATTGGTCGGGAAATATCCGTTTTAACAGGGAATATTCGTACAACGGCACAATTATTGGTGGACCCCACAACGGAATTATTGTCGGATTGAGAAAATGACAAAAATATTTTATTAAAAATAACGGCGGAAGTTTTACCATTGATACTGTTGAACTACTCGGTAGTAAAAGTATAGTAATACGTGTGGTTGCATAGTAGCACACGGTATTGATTATTAATGCTTATGTGATAAGTCACTCAGTTTGATTCCATTATTGTCAGTTAATAATATGAATTATTTAGCGATAATGAAGTTTTGTTTTATTCGTATTATTAACGTATTAAAACAGAAACATCTTTTTATATAAAATAGAATACTTTATTAAAGTTATTCTATAACTAGAATATATTATATTTTATTTAAAAGATTTTTCTTTAAATATGGACCGTCAGATTAAAGTAATCAATCTGGACCGTTCATGGATTAGTTACTATGCATTCTATTTTTCTATAAATAGCAGCTCATTCCTTCATTATTTCTTACGAATTCACTGAACTCTAAAGAGAGAAACTATATAGAGAGAGAAGAAAAGTATTATGCTACTTAACTACTTCCTTATTTCAGTTCTTCTTTAAAACGGTAAGGGGTGTTATTCTTTCTTATTCATGAAGAGAACTGTTGTTATTCCATTTCTTATTATTCTGTTGGAATAACCTGTATACGCGGTCTACCCTATACTTGGTGACATTCTTCTATTATTCTGTTGGAACATCCTGTCTGTGTGTTTTACACCGGACCTGGTTCCGTCTTTATTATTATTATGTTGGAACATCCTGTCTGTGTGTTTTATACCAGACCTGGTTCCGTCTTTATTATTATTCTGTTGGAACATCCTGTCTGTGTGTTTTACACTGGACCTGGTTCCGTCTTTATTATTATTCTGTTGGAATATCCTGTCTGTGCGTTTTACGCCGGATCTGGTTCCATTATTTATCATTCTGTTGGAATAACCTGTCTGTGCGGTCTATCGCATGCATGGTGATTTCTTTTGTTATTCCATTCTTTATTATACTCAGTTAGTTAAGTTTTGACTCCATAAAATTTGTGAAATATCCTTGATAATTGCGTTTCATCCAGTATCTTTTTCATGAAAATATTCTTCTAAGCATTCTTGAATTTTACTCCACAAAGCAGTATCATGTTGACAATTTGGACGTTGTTAATTCTTGGATAAATTAATTCTTGAACTTGTTTTTATTGAATTCTTATATCATTGTCATCATCCTCATGTTTATAAAATGTTAAAAGTCATCTGTGGCCTGTAGCGCATAGATGGACTTGGTATGATTATGACCAGGGATTATTTGGTATAATCATGACCGTAATGTTACAAATGATATGGTAAAAGTCCTCATTGGCCCGTAGTGCATTGATGGACAGTTGTTGGCATGATCATGACCGTTAATGAATACACGAATATCCTTGACCGTAGTGCAGGGGTGATTCGATGATGTGAATTATTTTATTAAGCTGAGTCCCAGCGAAAACAGTGTTGAAAAGCCTTTTAAATCATAGAAGATAGTAGATTTTATTTTTTACTTGACTCTTTTAATGGATTGCTTGTTCCGTTGCAGTTAAACTTGATGTTCGTTATATTTTATCAGTTTAACACTGTTGAAGGCTAATGATAATTTATTCTGCATTATCTTAGTCATAATATTTCTTACTGGGCTAGTTGAGCTCACCCTTTCTTTCACTGTTCTCTTCAGGAAATGAGAATATAGCTGGGACAAGTCAGGGAACGGAGTGATGGACCAGATGATAATATTAGTAGTCCTCACTATTCTATTAAATAGTGTGACAATAATTGTAATGAGGACTCCTTTTGAGTTTGTATAGTCTCTAGTAGACAATAATTGTTTTCAAACTCACAGTTATGTTTTGTCGTATTGTACACAACAGTTGTATTAGTAAGTTGTATTTGTTTTCTGTACCATGTATCTGACGACCCAAGATGGGTGATGTATACCTAATTTTGGGGGCGTCACACCGTGGGCCACTGATAGTTGTTAGCAGTCATTTTCTCTATCAACTGGTATGCCTCCTCATGGTTCTTTTCCATAAAAGCTCCCCCCGACGCTGCATCAATACTCATCCTGAGATTCCCATGAAGTCCGTTGTAAAATGTATTCATATGCAACCACTTAGGCAATCCATGATGTGGGCATTTTCTGAGCAATTCTTTCTATCTTTCCCATGCCTCGTACAATGACTCCCCATGTTGCTGATCAAACATGGTAATCTCATTCCTCATCTTTGCAGTCTTCGCTGGAGGGAAAAATTTAGCGAGGAATTTCTGAGCCAGGTCATCCCATGTCGTTATCGAACCTGCTGGTAGAGAGTGTAACCAACTCTTCGCCTTGTCCCACAGAGTGAATGGGAACAAGCGAAGTCTAACCGCTTCATCCGACACCTCATTGTACTCGAAAGTGTTGCATATTTCCAGAAAACTGATCAAATGCTCGTTAGGATCGTCATTTACAAGTCCCCCAAACTGAACCAAGTTTTGAATCGTCCCAGGCTTAATCTCGAATGTATTTGCAGCTATTGCAGGCCTGGTGATACTCGACTGCAGCTCAGTCAACTTGGGTGTAGCAAAATCCCTCAACGCTTTCTAGTCTTCGGCAGCCATTGCTTCTTCTTTATCAGAATTTTTGAAGTCGTCCCTTGTTTCCTTGATCCACTTACTTAACCTCTGAAACCTTCTCTCAATGTCATCCTCAAAAGGAAGCAAGTCTGGATTTTTGGATCGTGTTTGCATAAACCAACTTCAAAAGTCTGAAATAAGATGAACAAAACAAAGACAAAAAGTGTTTAAGTAAAACTGGACTAATTAAACTGATATTGCAAAATAATAAAATCTATACTAAGGTCCCCGGTAACGGCGCCAAAAATTTGTTGGGTAAAATCTAGTTATGCACAACACGCAAGTATACGTGGTCAACAAGTAATATAATAGTAAGTAGAGTATTGTTCCCTCAGAGACTTAGCAAGAAATTAACTTCACAATTACCAATCTTCAATTAATCCTAATTTTATTAAACTAATCAATTTCCAGTTTATGATTAAAAGTATTAAAGATATTAAAATCACCAAATAATCCACAAACAAAAAAAAAACTTAATTTTCAAGTAAAGAATGGAGAACTAGGCTTTTGACTTCACTTTAAGCATCATTCTGATTTGTACACCTTTATTCCAGTTTAATTCACTATCCCAGTTTATTAATCAAAAACACGTATGTAGAACTAGCCACCTCTCGATACACTAATACCATATTAACTTCAAATCCACAATTAAGATAGAATTAAGTTAAACACCTTAATCAACTAACTCACTATATCTCTATGTGAATTACAATTAAAGAAGGTTGAAGTTCAAATCCTTTATCTGATTACATGCGATGTCAAGCATATCTCTACCCTAACATTCATCAAGATTCTGTTCATTCACATAAATCAAGAAACATGCTATATTAACTAAGTCTAGGCTTTATTTCATCTCTCGAGTTCATACAAGTCCACAAAGAATCGTTGATCAGACAATTCATAAATTCATGCTCAAATTAATATAGATAAACTGGGTAATAGCTTGTTAAACTGAATTCAAAGATTACGTAACCATCGTTCCACTTAAAGATCCGTCTTAAGCCTAAATAGTAATTAGTCATAATGAATGAAATAAAAACTGAATAAATCAAAGACATCATCTTCTCAATTATAGAAACAAACTAAAGTAGAAGAATAACGTAGAACACCCTTCACTCTAGCCTCAATCTGCAAACGATACGATCGTTCTTCAAAATATCCACTCCATTGCTCGCTATAAAATTCTGTGATTAATCTTTTTTAATTGCTTTGCATGATCCCCCTTTTGTTGTTTTTTTAGCGATATATATCTAGCATACCAGTCTTAGTTGAAATCCCATGCTAAACAGAGTCCATATGCTATCCAAGTGCTAATTTCCATGTCCTAGCAGAGTTCAAGGCAAGATAGGAGAGTCCAGCTTCGGCACCCCCCGCCCCAGTGGGGGTATAAGCATATAAAACGTCCGCCCCGGCAGGCATGTCTACTGCAAACCAAATATGAAGACCCCCTGCCCCGGCGGGGGTGTTAGGCTTATTTAGGCCCGCCCCGGCGGGCATGAGTTCTGCTCCCTGACTTGGCTTGAACTTCAAACTTGCTCCAAAATAGCTTCAAATGCTTTCCTTTTGCAATCATGCACCACACCACCCATCCTATACATAAAATAACAAGAAACAAGTAAAAGAAGAACATAGAAACAAGGATTTAACAACAATTAAGCTTAAATTGGACTTCAATTTGTGGATATAAAATCCACTTATCAAGGTCCATCACAGGAACCGAATCTAGATTCAGTAGACTGAATCTATGATCACATAATTCCAAGGCTTATATGATGTAGCAGTTTGTATGAAAGCTGTAAACAGTTATATATATAAAAACAGTAAATATATATATATATATATATATATATATATATATATATATATATATATATATATATATATATATATAGACATGATCAATCATCACGAAGCACCTTCATGGGGGATCGAAAATATAAATATATAAAAGCGGTAAATATATATATAGAGATATGATCAACCACCACGAAGCACCTCCATGGAGGAAATGTAAATAAAACTGTAAAAAACTAATCAACCACCACGAAGCACCTCCATGGGGGATTGGAAAAGATAAATAAAGCAATAAAGCGATCAACCACCTCAAAGTAAACTCCAGACGGGACAAAATGTAAATAAAGTTATAAAAGGCCACGAAGTAAACTCCAGGCCTGACAAAAATGTAAATAAAGCGGTAAAAGGCCACGAAGTAAACTCCAGGCCAGACTGAAATGTATATATATATATATATATATATATATATATATATATAAGTAATAAACGCTCCGGATGTAAATTCAGGCTTATCGAACAAAGTTCGACAACATTTTATATATAAGTATATATATATATATATATATATATATATATATATATATATATATATATATATATATATAAAAGCAAATAAACGCTCCGGACGTGAGTTCAGGCTCAATCGAGGCATAACTCGATAATGTTAGTCCATATATATATATACAAAAAGAAATAAAAGTCACGGACCGAAGTTCAGGCATACACACGCAACACGACTCTCAACGTGCAGAACTGTGTGTGCACAGTAGTGGAGAAAGGCTTTAGAAAGTATAAGAAGGCTTACAGTGGATTGCCAAAGAAGACTTCAATGACTTTAGATGGATGAACACTCGGCTGCCGCCTGTAAAAATATAACAATATAGAAGCTCACAAGTGTTTAAAATGAGAAAGCACTCAGTTTAGGGTGTGTACAGAGCAAATTGGACATGGCTTCCTCACCTTTTCTCTATGAAAAATGGCTACCCCAAGCCCTCTATTTATAGAGGGGGGAGCCGCCATCTCAAAGTACGTGCACGCGTGCAACGTGTTGTCTACTCGAACTTTTAGAACTTCAATTCGGGCATCCGATCGAGCTGTATAAGACCTTTTACGGTATACTGTAGTCGAGAGCTACACAATAACATGAGATTAGAGGTTGTACAAAGTCAGGAAGTTGGGACCATGCCCTTGATCTTTAAGCTTCAAATTCTATCCTGTGTGCTGTCTTGTGCAGTAGTCACTCGGGATTGGAGCTCTTTGGTTCTTGTAGGACATGTCTGTGTAGAATGTATGTCTGAATGTTGAGACGACACAATACGGAATTGGGATGGCAAAATGATGATTTTGCCCCTCACCGGGGTTATCTCCGATTTGAGCTTTTTTAGCGATCGTTACTCAGGGTTATCTCTGAGATTGGACTGCTGCAGGTGTAGACCGTCCTCAGGGTTATTTCTGAGGTGTGCTTGACCTCCTAGGGTTACATCTGGGCTTGGGGACTGAGTGCCTCAGGGTTATCGCCGAGTGTTGAAGCTGATAGCATAGGTTTGAAATAAGCATTTTCGGGGTTATCTCCGAAACTGCAACTGCATGCCTCGGGGTTGTCTCCGAGGTTGATACTATCTTTCCCGGTGTTATTTCTGGGGCTGAGACTGAGTATCTTGGGGTTATCTCTGAGATGAAACGATCTTCTCCGGTGTGATTTCCGGCGTTTGAACTGCATTCCTCGGGGTTATCTTCGAGGTTGAAACTGAAACTCCCGGTGTTGTTTCCGGGACTAAGCTGGATGTCTCGAGATTATCTCCGAGATGGTAATAACTCGATACCCCAAGGTTATCTCTGGGATTAAACTGAGCTGTCTTCCAGGGTTATCTCTGAAAGACGATTCTACCCTCTTGCAATGTTAATAACAGGTATGTAGAAAATTTCGAGTGTCTACAGATGTCCCTCTTTATCATATACATGCAAAGTAATAGCATTAATATGATAAAGAATACTAGACACTTGAAATGTAACAAGATAATCATGATGCAATGTACAGTAGCATGATACAAATGTATGTGGTTTGTTAGATTGTTCTCCAACACGGTGGGATGATTGCCGGCTCCCCTTGACTTCTACCGGGAGCAGGGTTATTCATGACCACTATGATAAACTGTTTGGACGTGTGATCCAAAGCTACCACGAACTTCCAGGATGTTGACGTTGGGATTATCACCAACGCCCTTAATCCTTGGTACAGACTTTCACTAAAAATGTATCTCTCATGTACAAGAGACTCTGTGGGGGATGTGTTTTGTCTGTTGAGGAGGTGTATAACATATTCCATCATCGGTCCTTCCTGATGAGGATGCTCTGTTGGAGTTACTGCCAACAGTCTGTGTTATCAGGATTACATGACCCTCACTGAAAGGTACATCAACGGATGAAATCCCTGCTGGGGATAATGTTGAGGCTGCTTGAGCTTTGTTGACGTGTGCATCAACGGATGAAATCATCGGATGGCTTCCGATGCTTCGATGAGTTTACTTGCCATTGTTGCCTCCTTTTTAGTTCTAATAAAAGGGCTTTAACTCATGTAAGCATACACGGGTCAACAAGTAATATATAGTAAGTAAAGTATCAATCCACGGAGAAAGGTTTCTAAATTAAACTATTATGCATCAACTATATTACTAATTTTTATATGCTTAAACGAAACGCTTATGATTTTGAATTACTCTAAAATCAAATAACAAATAAAAGAAGAATATTAATGTAATAAATCAAATCTGGAAATAATGGGATCCTAACTTCATTTAATAGTTCATCTAAATATCACCATCATGCAAGATTATTCACGTATCACAGAAAATTATCCAAGAGCACTAATGTAGACATAACCATTTTTCAATGAATTATGACCTACTTACATAATATCCACATACAATAGAAATCATGTAATCATCAATAAAACCAAAATCACTATATTTCTATGTGAAATTGCCGCCATATTGAATTTAAGCACAAGCCCTTATATAACTCACACGGTGAAACATTATATGTCTATCTGATTCACGAAATACAAAGCTAAGCAATTCAGCTCCATACACGCATGCTATCATGATTACAACCACACTCACATGTTATTTTTCAATTCCATACAAGTACATAAAATGAATGGTGATCAAGCATTCATGCAATCAAATCAACCATAATAGATATTCCTGATGATACGCTACAATCCAGGAATCAAGCCATCTATTAGACTACATATTAAAATTCGTTAGAATCCCATAATGGAAGTTAGTTCATGTCTGAACCACAAGCCATTATGGGATTAAAGCAACACATGGATAATAAATAACAATTGAAAGAGAAGATAGGATTGATCAAACCCAATTGCTGATTATAATCCAAAAGTGATGTTCAAATCCTCAATAATCGCTAGCAACATAAAAGTAATTCGTAGTCAATGATTGAATTCTAATAAAGAGATATAAAATATTAAGTCTATGCTTGGCTCCACGTTGGAATTCGCTCAAAGCGTAAAAACCCTAGTTCTCTGATATGAAAAACTCGTAAAAACTAAATATTGTCGCGTCTGGTACCAACCAGAGTAGTTTATATCAACTCAAACACTTAAAATTTCAAAAATAAAATAAAGTCAGCAACTGCAGTCAATGACACGTGCGGCCGTGCGCGATCCCTTTTGTAAACATGGCGCGGGCGCGCGTGTGTAAAATAAGCTCTGTCCGGCTAATGGCGCGGGCGCGCGTGTTCCAGCTTATATAGCCACGCGGCCGCGCAACTCCTGAAATCTGCATTCTTGAGTCTGCTGCTGCTACTGCTTCTGTGTTTAACTGCTAATTCTTCTTCCTTCATCAATGATCAGTTGCTTATCTCCACTTATTCCTTGCGTCATGCTTCCATTAGTCTCATTGCCACCTACTAACATCGAGCTTTGCCATTTCCTGTACTTTTACACCAAAGGAGTTCTCAGTACATGCAATGCAGAATAACACGAAATGCAACTAAAAATAGACTAAAATGTACTCGAGATGGGCAAATTTCTCGTGAATTGATATCCAATAAGTAGGTATAAAACCCACTTATCAAATACCCCCAAAATTGAACTATTTCTTTCCCTCAAGCAATTCATACTACATAAATACTGAAAATACAACTATAATGCTATGCAACTATATCATGATGCAAACGAGTCTCACATTCTTCCAGCTATAATAGAGTTTCAGTCCAACATGCCTCAGTGAATTATCCAGATTCGAGAATACAAATTCAAACTAAACTATAGGCATAATATCATACACTCAAATAATTCATATATGCTATAAAGATGCTGTGTGTGTGTGTGTTGTGTTCACCAAAACTTGATTAAAGCAAGAATACACATGCTAAATTGCTCAAAACAGAAAATTACAGTCTAAATCAAGATTCATGTATACTTATTCCACAAAGACTGTTCCAATATATCAAAACAAACTAAGGTTCAACAATGAGTTTAACTGCTTTATTTCTACTCACGAGGGCGATTTTTGCTCTTTCTCGCTGTGTTTATTACTATTTTTTTTCACATGACTGTGCAATGCCTTATTCCATTAGGCTAACACTGATACCCCTTAACACCTACCCCTACTACCTAATACCCCCAAACTAAAAATATTCATTGTCTCAATGAATGAAGGTATAGGGTTAGAGAAACTCCCCTATTGATCAGCTGCACCACCCTCTTCGGGTGGTGAATCCGGTGGTGGAAAAGGCACGACAGTCCCAAACTGTGGCCACTCAAGCATAGTTCCCTGCTGCGCAAACGCCTCCGCTAGGGACCTTGTCAACCCTATAGCAAATGCTGTAAATTTATCATACATGACATCGACCTTCCGCTCCAACCTTCAGAGCTGACGGTCCCCAGTAGCAGCAGTTGCATGTGTAGGCTGTGGTGGCGGCACCGGGGATGCAGGTTGAATGATGAAACCTTTTCCCCTCGGATGTGGTTTGCCTCCTGCCCAGTCCTCGAATTTTGTAATCGTCGCATGAGTGATATCTTGACTGGGCATTTACATCTGTTCATCATCCGACTGGACTCCTTGCTGTGTACACAGACTCGCAATCACAGACGTATACGGGATACTCCCTGTAGTGGTCCCCCTCATGTAACGTCATATGTTTCGATTAATGAGATAGCCCACATCGATGTATTTTCCTATGATTATTCCCCACAAAATGATAGCTCTTTCAGTTGAGATTCCATGCTGATGCGTTAAAGGCACAAACTTCGCACATATGAACAAATTCCAAGCCTTTGCATAGCGATTCAAAGCTGAGGCTGGGAAAGTGCGAGGTTGATCCGTTCCTGCTCGACAAGTCCATTGAGTGCCTGGAATGCACAAGTCAGTGATGACTTCGTGCAAATCTATCTTAAAATGGGCAGACTCGACCCAATTATCATTCCCAGTCGGTGGAGTGTCGAATATTCTAAAAGCTACGCTGATGGATTGCGGTGTATAATCAACTTGAACTCTTCTCACCATTGACAAACCACTCATAGTATCCTCAACATTAGCCTAAAATTCTCGCACAATACCTATGGGAGCAGGTATAGGGGTTGCATAAAATCCTCCCATCCTCTTTCTCTGATCATATTCCATAGTTGACCATCCTGCTTCCCAGGCTTGAAGCCTCGTTCCTTTACGAACGTCTTTGTCACTATTCGATAATACTCTATTTGTGCCTCCAGACTGAGAAACTTAGTATGATCCACAATATCCTCATCTTGACTGCTAGAAGAAGAAGATGATGATGGAGCGATAGATCATGCACGCTTAGGACCCATTGCTAGGAATGAATAATAGTAGAAATCTGCTTGATGGAATTGGAAGAGTAATAACTAATGAATGGACCACCCCCCCAAACTTGATTTGCGCACACCAAAACCCTAGTTTTATCAGTGAGGGTTGTGACGTGGGTAGAATACCTGACGCGCACGACATGGGATGAGATGAACGGATGGTGAAGAGACTAGGACTCTCTGCTTTATCAATTTGTAACTATTTGGAGAAGAGGAATCGTGTGCGTTGTGGAGACTGAGGGAATATGGCTCTCTGTTATATCAAGTGATAATTGTTATCAGTCACACACATTTTTAAAACTTAAAAAAAAATTTCAATGTCCGGTGCCTGGCACGGCCGCGTGGATTTTGAGTAGAACAATGGCGCGGGCGCGCGGTTTATGCGTGGGTGCGTGGTTCATCAATACTTTCTTGGCGCGGCCGCGCGTCCCTTTTTTTCTGCACTATCATTCTGCATTTCCAATACATGACACAGTGATGATTTCTTTTTAATTCTCCTGCATAAACACCAATTAACCATGTCAAAATATTGAAAACGCAAACTTGACCATCTAATAATCATACTCTCTATACTATGCTCAAACACATTCCAATGCAAATTCAGCTACCACCGCACTTATGCAAAACAAATCAACTATCCTAATTAAAAATGAAGATGAACTAACAAAAACAACCTAAACTGCATAAATAAAATGTAGAGATAGAAACAATGGGTTGCCTCCCATCAAGCGCTAAGTTATAGTCAATTAGCTTGACTGTCTCTGGATTAATCACGTCGAAGAAAGATTTGAGGTGACTTTCTGTCTGTCCACCTCACCACCAAAGTATTGCTTCAATCGCTGTCCATTTATTTTAAAAGGCTTGTCCTGAAACTTATCAAATACTTCTACTGTACCATGGGAAAAAACTGTTTTCACTGTGAACGGCCCGGACCACCTTGACTTGAGATTCCTAGGAAAAAGTTTAAGTCTGGAATTGAAAAGCAAAACTCTTTGTCCCGACTCAAATGTCATCTCTATGTTCTTGCGATCATGCCATTTCTTCACCTTTTCCTTGTACAACTTAGAATTATCATACGCTTGTAATCGGAATTCATCCAACTCATTGAGTTGGAGTAGGCATTTCTCTCCTACAACTTTCAAATCAAAATTCAGCTTCCGAATCACCCAATATGCTTTATGCTCTAGCTCCATAGGAAGGTGACATGCTTTACCATAGACTAGCTGGAAAGGTGACATGCCTAACGGAGTCTTATACGCAGTCCTATATGCCCAAACAACATCATCAAGCTTTAAAGACCAATCCTTCCTAGTGGGATTCATAACTTTTTCCAAAATTCTCTTAACTTCTCGATTTGACACTTCTGCTTGGCCATTCGTTTGTGGGTGATAAGCTGTAGCAATGCGATGGTTCACCCCATACTTAGCCAACAAAGCTGTAAACTGCCTGTTACAGAAATGACTGCCTTCATCACTAATGATGGCCCTAGGAGTCCCAAACCTCGTGAAGATACTTCTTTGTAAAAACTTGAGGACTACTTTGGCATCATTGGTTGGAAGAGCTGCCACTTCTACCCATTTCGACACATAATCCACTACAAGCAAGATGTAAAGATTTCCACATGAAGAAACGAAAGGACCTATGAAATCTATCCCCCATACGTCGAAAATTTCCACTTAGAGGATTGTGTTCAATTGCATTTCATTTCTTTTTGAAATGTTCCCGACTCTCTGACATCTATCACATCTCTGGACGAAACTGTATGCATCCTTGAAAATTGTCAGCCAGTAGAATCCTGCTTGTAGTACTCTAGCCGCTGTTCGCTCTCCACCATAGTGACCCCCATACAAAGAAGCGTGACAATCCTGTAAAATCCCCTCGGTCTCGCTATATGGGATATACCTTCTTATCATTTGATCAGCACACTATTCAAACAAATATGGCTCATCCCATATATACCATTTGACATCATGCAAAAATATTTTCTTTTGATGACCCACCAAGTCAGAAGGTACCATCTTACTCACCAAGTAGTTCGCGTAATCTGCAAACTATGGCACTTCCCCTTTCACCACAAATAACTGATTATCTGGAAAGGATTCATTAATTACAACTTTATTGTCTGTCTCCCTTTTCAGATTCTCTAGTCGAGATAAGTGGTCCGCCGCTTGGTTTTCAGTGCCCTTTCTATCCTTGATCTCCAAATCGAATTCTTGCAATAATAATATCCATCTGATCAATCGGGGCTTTGCATCCTTCTTTGCCACTAAGTGTCGGATTACCGCGTGATTCGTGTACACTATCACCTTTGTACCAATCAAATACGCTCAAAATTTATAAAAAACGTATACAACTGCCAATAATTCTTTCTCGGTTGTGGTGTAGTTCAACTGCGCGTCTGTAAGGGTCTTGGTGGCATAATAGATCACATAAAAAATCTTTTCCTTTCTCTTACCCAAAACAACCCTTACAATATAATCACTGGCATCACACATCAACTCAAACGGCAAATCCCAATCTGGTGCAGTAATAATTGGTGCTGAAGTTAATTTCCTCTTCAAGTGCTCAAATGTTGATACGCAGGCCTCATCAAATTTAAAGTGTGCATCCTTCTCCAATAAATTGCATAATGGTTTAGTTATCTTGAAGAAGTCCTTGATGAATCTGTGGTAGAAGCCTGCATGTCCAAGAAAACTGCGAACACCTTTTACTGAAGTAGGTGGTGGAAAGTTCTCAATAGTTTCTAGCTTAGCCCTGTCCATCTCGAGTCCCTTCTTCGAAACCTTGTGTCCCAGAATAATTCCTTCTTATACTATAAAATGACACTTTTCCCAATTCAGTACTAAATTTATTTCAATACACCTTCTTAAGACTATCACCAAATTCTCAAGGCATAAATCAAAAGAATCCCCAAATATCGAGAAATCGTCCATGAATACCTCCACATTTTGTTCCACTATATTCGAAACAATAGCCATCATGCATCTCTGAAAGGTGGCTAGAGCATTGCATAGACCAAAAGACATCCTTCTGAAAGCAAAAGTTCCATATAGACATGTGAAGGTTTTCTTTTCTTGATCCTCTGGAGCTATCATAATCTAATTGTAGCCTGAATACCCGTCCAGAAGGCAATAATACTCATGACCTGCTAGTCTGTCCAACATCTGATCGATAAAAGGCAGTGGGAAATGATCTTTTCTCGTAGCTTTATTAAGCCTACGATAGTCCATGCAGACTCTCCACCCCGTCACTGTTCATGTTGGAATCAAATCATTATTCTCATTTGAAACCACGGTCATACCACTCTTTTTCGGTACACATTGCACTGGGCTCACCCATGAACTGTCTGAAATCGGATAGATTATGCCTGCATCCAGCCATTTCAATACTTCTTTCTTGACCACTTCTTTCATTTTCGGATTAAGTCTTCTTTATTGCTCCACTGACGGCTTACTATCATCTTCCAACAGGATCTTATGCATGCAAAATGAAGGGCTGATCCCTTTTATGTCTGTTATAGTCCATCTAATAGCCGACTTGAATTCTCAAAGGACTCGTAGCAGTTTTTCTTCCTGAAAAGATGTTAGTGCAGAAGAAATAATCACATGTAGCTTTGAATCTTTATTTAAAAATGCATACCGTAAATGATCTGCAAGTGGTTTTAATTCAAGTTCTGGAGGTGTCTCAAGAGATGGCTTCAATTTTACTGACGTTTCTCCAACTTACGTCAATGGTTCAACAGGAGTTTTGAATTTTCTGAATTGTGGAGTAGTATCAAGAAATTGCACAAGTTCTTTAAATTCCTCATCCTCTAGTTCTGAATTTTCAGCAATAACACTTCTCAACGACTCATGACCCATAAGACTCTCTACTTCATCATCTAAGACCCGGTCCACCAAATCAACTCGGAAACATTCCTCTTCATCTGTTGGGAACTTCATTGCCTTTAATACGTTGAAGGTAACCTCCTGATCATGAACACGCATAGTGAGTTCCCCTTTCTGAACGTCAATCAAAGTCCTTCCTGTAGCTAGGAATGGTCTCCCAAGTATGATTGGTATACTCCTATCTTCCTCATAATCTAGAATGATGAAGTCAGCCGAAAAGATGAATTTATCCACTTTTACTAGTACATCTTTAACTAGTCCCCGTGGATACGTGATGGATCTGTCAGCTAGCTGAAAAGAAATATTTATCGGCCTTGGAGACGGCAATCCCAACTGGTTGAATACTGACAAGGGCATCAAATTGATACTTGCCCCATGATCACATAGACATTTACGGAAGCTCATCTTCCCGATCGTGCATGGAATTGTGAAACTGCCCAGATCCTTCAACTTTGGAGGTAATTTGCGCTGAAGCACTGCACTGCATTCCTCTGTCAAGGCCACTATCTCAAACTCTTCTAATCTCCTCTTCCTTGACAATATACCCTTCATGAACTTTGCGTAACTCGACATCTGTTCCAATGACTCAGCGAAAGGTATGTTAATCTGCAGCTTTTTAAAAACCTCCAAAAACTTGCTGAACTGCTTATCTTTGTTAGGTTTGTAATATTCATGAACATAATCAAATTGCGCAAAATAAGCGGAAACGTGGAAAAATAGAGTTTTAAAATTTTACAAACCATATACCCGGATCATCCTTTATGCACAATTATTAATTAAACAAAAAATAAAGAACAAGAATCATACCCTTGAAGTTTCGAGCTTCCTCAGGTACAAGTTCACCTCCAATCTTTTTCGCGTTCATCTTGAATCCACCGGGTTTGGTTCCTTCCTTTGATCAATGTTAGCCACCCAAGTGCTTGGCCTCTAGAGGTGATCCACCAAGGAAGAGAAAGATCCAAGAAGATGGGTGTTTGGAAAAATCCTAATTTTTCTATCTCTCATAGAAAAAGAGCGTACTCTCCAACAATTAGAATCGTCTGTTGTGAAAAAGTCAACAACAACTATGCACCTTGTAACATTCCATTTTTTTAAAATGTAAGTTATAAATATTTATTGATTTATATAAATATTTATTGGATGTGTTTATTATTGAATAAGTAATTGTTCAATTTGATTGAGTTTATTTAGTTAATTATTTATTTGCTAAATAATTAATGAAATTAGTTAATTATTTATTTGTTAAAATGTAAGTTATAAATATTTATTGATTTATATAAATATTTATTGGATGTGTTTATTATTGAATAAGTAATTGTTCAATTTGATTGAGTTTATTTAGTTAATTATTTATTTGCTAAATAATTAATGTAATTAGTTAATTATTTATTTGTTAAATAATTAATGTGTTACATGGATTGAGTTATGTGATTAAGTAATTTATTTAATTGTTATTACATAAAGTTTGACAAATAACTATGTTATAAAGAGTTATTAAATTAAATTAAAGTAATTTTAATTTAGTGTTGTCAAACAAGGTGTAAGTATATTAATCTTTTATTTTATAAATGGGTTGCCAAACAAGGCCTTATGGCTTTTGAAATTCTTGTTAATTTTAAATTATATTACTAATAGAATAAAACAAATATATAAATAAAATATATTTATAAGATTATACGTTATATGTTTGGTAACTGATAAGAGTAAATAGGCTTATTATTGCCATAACAGTTATTTCACGTGTATGATTTATCAGTTTTACGCTCAGTGTTAATACCTAGTCTATTGCTGAGAGAATTAAGAAAAGAGAAATGAAAAGTTCAGAGAGTTTGAGAAGAAGTCAAGTGCGTGATTTTTCAAAACAGATTTTGTTAACAAGGTTTTCTTAACAACAAAAGGTACGTGTTTATAACCTTAATATATATTTTACGGTATATTGTCTCTTTGAATTTGATAGTCGGTGTTCTTCAACTTCACTGTGTATAAGTTTTTACAAAATTCTTGTAATCTATGTGTTGGTTATTGTTATACTAGCATATATATATATATATATATATATATATATATATATATATATATATATATATATATATATATATATATATTTGTATATAATTGTATGCTTAATATATAAATATGATAGTGTGCTAAATTACGTATTCAAGAAATTGTTTTTTTACAGTGAAAACATGTGAGTACGAACTTGAGTATAGAATTTATCAAAGGTTATATATATATATATATATATATATATATATATATATATATATATATATATATATATATATATATATATATATATATACTAACTGAGAAATTGGACTATACATGGTAATTGTGATATATATTGGTATGCTTGTATTTCAAAGGAATCAAAATTGGTTGATAACTGTGTAAATTTACATCCACTGTAAATTTATATTTCGTCAATGGAGTTTAATTTTTAAAACACAGTGTTTTCAAAGAATTAGTCTATGATAATATTAATTAGTGGTTGGTAATTGGTATATGGATGATTGTTAACTTTTATGTGTAATTTTCATGAAGTTATACATGTGTTAGATGCCATTGGTTGTTAAAAATAAATTAGACAGTAGCTTTGCTCTGTCTTTCGGGGTTGGTTCTGTGAGTTTCGGAGCCCCAGCGTCAAAATTCACGCCCCAGCGCCAAATTTCGCGCCCTGGCGCCAAATTTCGCGCCCCGGCGCCAAAATGGGCCAGTAGCTCGCGCCCCAGCGCTGAAGCTCGTGCCCCAGCGCCGTAGCTCGCGCCCCAACGCCACTGTTCCGCGCCCCGGCGCCGGAAAAGTGTCCTAGTTGGGCAGTTTTGACCTCCTGTAATAAAACGGCCATAAATTTTTCATACGAACTCCGATTGAGGTAATTCAAGATGATTCGGAAAGAGGACGAGTAGACCTACAACTTTCATGCTTTAAGTTGTTTAATTTGAGGTCTGTAATAGTAGTAAAAATGGCCATCTTTAAGACAGTTATGTATTTAGAGCCAATCGGAGGGCGTCGGGATGCACGAATGCAAGTGCAACCCTTTGGGTATTAGTATAACTTAATGATAACATGTTGGACATGTATTAGGATATTGTATCAAGTTGTTAATGTACATGTGGTGCAATGACATGATCACTTAAGTAGTTGTAATAAAGCTAAAAAGTAATGTTCATGAAAAGAAGTGTTGTTGTTTAAACTTAAACTTAGTTAGTAGCTATACTAAGAGTAATAAAGGAACTCATAAAGGTAATGTTAGTGTAACTAATGTGTATTGTTAATACATATGGTATGTGTAGGACTTGGGGTGAACGTGAATAGTAATTATTTAACCTACGCACGAGGCAAGTTCCCTAACCTTTGCTACTTTATTATTCAGCAAGGCTACTTTTCACTGTTATGTTAAACTTATGCAAGTTCTCTAACTCTACTTTTATAATTGTGCAAGTTTTCTTAACTCTAAACTAGTTATATTAGCATGCGAGTACCTTTAGTTTATCGTTCAAGTTATTATTTGTTGTGCATGCTTGATATTAAATTCTAAAATGTAACCTTAGCTTAACGTTGTTCAAAGCAAGGTATGATAAATTATTCAATTGTTATGCTATTAGATTATTCCTAAAGCATGAACTTAGAACGAAATGTTTATTCAGTATGATCATTCAATAACATAGTGTTATTATCGTGTATTCAACTAATCCTTAGTTGATGTCCGTTGAACTCCAAATTACCTTGAAAGCTTATCCAAACCAAACTTACTTTGGTGCGGACTTGTATTCTAAATACTGAGATGAACAACTCTTTTAATAGAGGTTTACGCTTAGCGTTGAAATGGTTATGCACAATACATTGTACGAAGGGTTGATCCCCCTAAGTACATGGAGTCCTTATAGTCTTATGACTGTAAAGTTAAAGTTGAAAGATTACTTATAACTGTGGACATGATTCGTGGTCATTAGACCCTCAGTGAATGTAATAATTTTTAGAAAGTTAATAGATTATATTGTTCAGTTCTATTGAGCCTAATATTGGCAATTGATATGAAAGTTTAAAGATTTACTTATTGTTACTTCAAGTGGGCCTTGTTTGCTCACTCTTGCCTGTAAAATTTCTTACAGCTAAAGTTGAAATGGGTGACGTACCTAGCAGCAGTAAGGGAAAAGGAAAGATGAATAAATACTGAAGACTTGTAATAGTTTTGATAGTTTACTTTCAGAATTTGATTTAAAGATTGTAATGAAGTTATTTAATTTTTCGCATTTGAATGATTTTGTTAAAGGTTGGATAACCTGTGAGATTTCTTTTATTTAAGTTTAATCATGTATGGGCATGTTTTCTTTTATTATTCAATTCTATTATGATTGGATAGTTAGAAATGAATGTTTTGATTACGTGAACACCAAATCTTGAGGTAATGAAGTACCGGGATTTGGGGGTGTTACACACCCATAATAAGACTCCTCTTATTTACAGATGTAGGTAACCCTCCTTAATAATTAAGGAATTGAGCTTTATTTTAATTAGTTAAACTCCTTTAATTAATTAGGCTCCTAATCTTATTAGGAATAATTAATTAAAATCTTTTAATTAATTTACCTCCTAATCTTATTAGGAATATATGAGAGAGTACTTTTATTAATTAATTTTTAAACTCCTTTAGGAATTAAATAATAATAATAGTAATAATAATAATAAGACTCCTCTTATTAATTTATATTTAATATTTCTAAAATATTAAATAATAAATATTAAGCTATTTAATTTATTCTATCACAATAGATTAAATTAAATATACTTAACATATTATTACGATTATGCCATTAACTTCTTAAATAATTATTCTTCCTTTTATGGTGTGACCCTTTAGGTTCTCCATATTAAACCGTTTGTGAATAAATCAATTAGAACAATTCTAATCTTATTTAAATAAATAAAGTAAACGATTAATTTATTTAAATAAATAATATTTATTTTACAATAGGGATAAGCCTCCCTAGCGATCAACGACTTTCTAGATAATATAGATTTTAACATTAATCATAAAATAACCTTTGAGTAAATAGTTACCGTATAATTCAATCCTTCCACCATACAATGTCCCAATTAAATATAAGACATGAAATTACTGTCAAGTCTTATTTTATTTAATTATATGTATTTCAACTCTTAAATGCACAACACCAAATAATACAAATTAGAATCTCCTTTCTAATTTCATTCTGCGTTGGCCAAGGACTACTGGGTTGTTATTTATCGAATCACATAGGACATTTCTCTTCTTTTACTAGAAGTGGTAGATTCTTTATTGATCATGCATTATCTCCATGTACAACTTATTATACCCAAGCATACCCTTTGATATACCCTAAGGGTCTTAAGGAATAAGTCAAAGTATAACTCATCATACACAAGATACTATGACGATCTCAAGTCCAAGGATCACTTGTACTACTATCACTACAGGAATACCTATTGACAGGCAAGTAAAACTCCATTAGGTATTCCTTAGCGAGCCACATTCAGTGAACTTATTCTCTAATAAGCACCTACATACTTGCTTTAGTGTCTCCACACAAATGATCATGAAATCAATCATCCTCATCCAATGAGCAAGCAACGTATGTACCAATCTATTCGGATTCACTAATCCCTAATTTAGTAATCCAACGATTGGGAACTATTTAAGTTTTAAGCTTTCTAAGAATTTAGATCTCATTAGAATGATCATCATCATTATTCTAAAAGCATTGCTTAAAACTATGGATTTATCACATATTATAAAATAACATCATGTAGATAATTAAAAGCCTTTAATAAATTAATACTTTTTATTAATAAATAAACAAGATTGTTACAAAGTATATGTTTAATCATCAAACATGATTGGCTTATGTGCATACTACTTTCAATCTCCCACTTGCACTAAAGCCAATCGTCATGGTATCTCATACCCTTCTTCTCTAAGTGACGATTATCCTGTTGTTGGATAAGCTTTAGTTAATGGATATGTAATGTTGTTCTTGAGAGTCCACTATCTCGATAGTGATTTCCCATCTTTCAATGATTCCTATAATCAAATGAAAGTGTCACAACACATGTTTAGATCCAAGATGAAACTTAGGAACTATTCCTAGTTCTGTAATGAACTTTTTATCCAAACAATGAACTTACAGCTTCATTTATAGCTATATACTTTGTCTTTATCACTAAACTAGTAACTCTTTGCTGTTTGGAACATTTCCAATTCGCTGCACCATCGTTCAAGGTAACTCTTTACCTTAAGGTGAATTTTTTGTCGTCTTGGTCTGTCTAAAAAACTTGAGTCTGTCAAGCCCTCTAGTTTTAATTTAGACTCACCATAAATGTAAGACCCCGAATTTTATAAAATAAAAGTATTCAATTTTTCTTATAATTACTATTCAGTAAATGGTTAAATTGATAAAAATTTAAAATTATGAGTGAAATATGATTTTTCTTTCAAAATAAGCAAGTGGTTATAAAATAATCATTGTTGTCGGGGAATATTCGTTTGGTCGTGGAATATTCTTTCTGTCGGGGAATATTCGTACGACGGCGCAGCCATTTGTGGGCCCCATAACAGAATAACTGTCGGGTGAAGAAAACGATAAATTTGAGTTTTTACAAATAACGGCGTAGTTGTTACCGTTAACACTGTTGGAATACCCGGTGGTTAAAATACAGTAATACGCGTTATTGCACAGTAGCACACGGTATTGCATAGTATTTTTGAAATTATTGATTCTTACGTAAGAAGGCACTACTCAATAATTGTTACAGAAATTACTGTTCAATATTTTATTTTATTGATTCAATAATTGCTACGTTGAAATTTTATATTATTGTTGTTCAATAATTATCACTGCACAGTATTTCCCATTATCAGATCAATAATTCATATTATTTGAATAATATTATTAGATAACATTATTGGCAATGTCTAGAAAGTTCTGTCTAAGAAGAGGTTTGGTCACCTAATTGCGCGCCAGTAAGGAGAAATTCTTATTGGAAAGCCCCCTCTTTCCTGGGAACGGCCTGGTTGTCATAAATGTGATTCTGTAATATTATTTGTGAATAATTAATTATTGATTCATATGATAAGAAAATATTTATTTTATGGGGATATAAATGAGGGATATATTTTTGTGGATAAAAAATGAAGGAGTTAATGTTGAGATTTTTATCCGTATTTTTGTCGGAATGGAGGTATTAAAAATCAGGGTTTTTGAGATATTTTGCGAGGGTTATAATTTTTAATCCGACCGTTGGATCGTGGTAATTTTTGGATATGTTATACATATATAAGTTGAGTATATGTCCACAAATTTTGAACCGTTAAAAATGAACGTATGATTTGTTATGAATTTTACGAGATGACTGGTTCAGAAATTGTTGAATTTTTGGAGTTTATCATTTTGGTGGAAAATTCTAGAATTGGTGGGCTCCACTTGTGGTTGGTGAAGAAATGTGCTGAATTATATTTCAAATGTGGTGGGTGGAAATAGTAGCAGGTAAAGCCATCAGGTTCCAGGTCAAACCTACCAAAATTTTCCTATAAATAGAGGGCTAAGTTAGAATTGAAAATCACACCAGAAACATAAGCTTTCTCTCTTTCTCTCTCTATATTATGAAGCATATTTTGTGAGTTTTTAGATACTTGGTGAGTTGCTATTCATCAGTGCAAGTTTTCTTCAGCATCATATCCGATATCCAGTCAGAAGTACTGCTCTTTTGAGGTAAGGGATTGTAAGGGATTGTAAGGGATAGTAAGGGATAGTAAGAGATTTTAAGGGTTGTTATGATTTTCAGTTTCGTAATTTTTCTGATCTTCAAAAATTATGGAAAAATTTGAAATGATATTTTGATGAGTTTTATTGATTGTGTCCAAAAATGGTGATTTTTGGATGTATAGATTGAGAGTTATGAATTTTATGAGAAAAGACTATTTTAAAAGTAACAGCTTATAATTCCTTGTGGTTAACTCCAAAATTGATGAAATTTTTATTGGGAGTACATGTATATGATAGAAGTATACTCTGTAAATTTCAGAATTTTTAGACAAAAGTACAATTTTTGATAAATGTCTAAATATTCGGCTATTTTGGCCATATGAAAAATAGTAAATGACTTTTAAAAATTCTGAGAAAAATATATGTTCACTATGGGACTATATTATGCTAAATTCCAGAAAAGAAATATTTTTGGAACTGATTTGGTATTTTTCATAAAAATGGTCTAGTTATGAGTAAATGAATTAAATATGTTTTGTGAAGAAAGAAAATTGAAAAATAGGATTTTATGGCTTGAGAATCCTATATGAGGTATATGCAGATTTTTGATGAGGGTTTTGGTTATTGATGATGAAATTGTAAGAGTTGGCATTTTATGATGATTAAATGCATTAATTAGTAAAGTGTAAACAATTAAAATAAATTGTTTATAAATTTAAGTAATGTTATTCTTTCAATATCATTATACCGAAATATTTGTATGTATTTTATTGTAGAATTTCTATCTTTTGTGTCGGGGTTACTATTCATGAATTACTATTCATGAGTTACTATTCACGATAAAAATTGGTTTCTTTTTCTAACCAAATTATAGTTGAGTTATGAATATTACTCTTGAGATTAAAACTATGTATTGATTATATTGATTTTATTATCATATATAACATTTTTATAACCCTGATGTTGAAATTCTCTTTCACTAGAGTGTAAAGATGGGTAGATTATTGGTATGATCATGACTAGGGTTCTCTTTGGCCTGTAGTGCAAAGTTGAATTGTGACTGGTATGATCATGACCATTGAATTTATAATTGAATATCTTAAGCTTAAGTGCAAAGGTGAATTGATCAACATGGTTATAATTATTGTTTATATAAATTCTAAAATGATTATAATTCTTTGAGATATTAATATATTTGGCATGTAGTGCAAATATGAACTGTTGATGAATATATTTGGTCTGTAGTGCAAATATGAACTGTTGATGAATATATTTGGCCTGTAGTGCAAATATGAACTGTTGATGAATATCTTTGGCCTGTAGTGCAAAGATGATATGTTGTTGAATATTTTGGCCTGTAGTGCAAAGATGAACTGTTGTTGAATATCTTTGGCCAATAGTACAAAGATAAACTGTTGACGAATATCTTTGGCCCGTAGTGCAAAGATGAAATTATTAGTATGATTATGAACAAGAATTGTGATTTGGTATAACCATGATCTTTGATGTTTCAGGTAAAGACAGGTGATGAAAATATTCTTCGTCTTGGGTGCGAAGAAAAATTTATAGTACAATTATGATTATGAGTTATTCATATGATTGTGGAAAGGAACTGTTGAGTGATGTTACGTGGATAAAATATTATTGGTGGATTTTTAACATGGAGAAAATAATAGACTTTATAGTCTATTTGACTCTTCTAATGGATTGCATGTTCCGCTGCAACTATGGTTGAAATTTTTTTATCATCTACCATATGTTCTAAATCTCTGATTTATTATTGATGAAGACTATTGATAATTTATTTATCTTTAGTCATGATATTCTTTACTGGGCTAGTTGTGCTCACCCTTTTGCTTCACAATTCCTTTCAGGTAATAAGAGTGTAGCTGGGTCGAGCGGGGGTAACAAGGGAATAGAACGGTGGTCATCATTTAGTAGTTATATTTGGTGAAGAAAATAGGGTGAGGCGAACCCAACGTTGGAAGGGTGTTTTGTTACTATCATACAAGATGTCTAATGACATACAACCTCGTGTCATCATAAGACAGGGTTGTGCTCATCCACTTGCTGAGTATATCTATGGGCACTACCTATATAATCTTGGTGTTTGTTTGAAGTATAATTCTCAATTAGAGACAGTGGAGATAATGATAAGTCAAGAGAAGACTCACCATTGGGAAGAATATGATAGTAATCTTCTCGTTTTTCTTTGGGGTCTATTGGGTCAACCAAGGATAATTCTGTGGCCTTATGATATCTATCATAACCTAGATGCGTGGCCTCCCATGTACGAAGGTTTCCTTGAGCACTTCCCAAAGATTCTAATTTCTAAAACAGTTTTTGACTATACCTTTATGTAAGGTGTCATTGTGAGGTGATGTCCACGGTTAGAACATGAGTCACATTTGGTATATATTTGTATCCAAACTTATAGCATATGTGTTGTTGTATTTTGCACGATAATTGTTGTAATAAAGTTACAGTTTTTTTCTGTACCATGCATTTGACGACTCAGAATGGGTTGGGTGGAATGAACCTATTTTGGGGTCGTTACATTTGGTATCAGAGCTTAGGGATATGATCTCTGGCGGAGATCGGGGAATATAACTAGGAGGGGAGAGATGAGTAAATCCTTCGCTAGTGTGTCCTACCTAAGCTTATTTGTTAGTCAGTCATAATATCGGGATATTATGTGATATGTTAATTTATTCAATTAACCCTTGTTTGAAGCTGTATTTTAGAATGATATTTGAAAAACAGGAGATGAGCAATGGAGAAATCGTGATGACAGGGAAGATGGAATCTGAAATGAAAGCAAGGTATTCTCAACTTTTCGAAATACCAGGTACGTAAATTTCGGGGACGAAATTTCATAAGGAGGGGAGATTGTAAGACCCCGAATTTTATAAAATAAAAGTATTCAATTTTTCTTATAATTACTATTCAGTAAATGGTTAAATTGATAAAAATTTAAAGTTATGAGTGAAATATGATTTTTCTTTCAAAATAAGCAAGTGGTTATAAAATAATCATTGTTGTCGGGGAATATTCGTTTGGTCGTGGAATATTCTTTCTGTCGGGGAATATTCGTACGACGACGCAGCCATTTGTGGGCCCCATAACAGAATAACTGTCGGGTGAAGAAAACGATAAATTTGAGTTTTTACAAATAACGACGTAGTTGTTACCGTTAACACTGTTGGAATACCCGGTGGTTAAAATACAGTAATACGCGTTATTGCACAGTAGCACACGGTATTGCATAGTATTTTTGAAATTATTGATTCTTACGTAAGAAGGCACTACTCAATAATTGTTACAGTAATTACTGTTCAATATTTTATTTTATTGATTCAATAATTGCTACGTTGAAATTTTATATTATTGTTGTTCAATAATTGTCACTGCACAGTATTTCCCATTATCAGATCAATAATTCATATTATTTGAATAATATTATTAGATAACATTATTGGCAATGTCTAGAAAGTTCTGTCTAAGGAGAGGTTTGGTCACCTAATTGCGCGCCAGTAAGGAGAAATTCTTATTGGAAAGCCCCCTCTTTCCTGGGAACGGCCTGGTTGTCATAAATGTGATTCTGTAATATTATTTGTGAATAATTAATTATTGATTCATATGATAAGAAAATATTTATTTTATGTGGATATAAATGAGGGATATATTTTTGTGGTTAAAAAATGAAGGAGTTAATGTTGAGATTTTTATCCGTATTTTTGTCGGAATGGAGGTATTAAAAATCAGGGTTTTTGAGATATTTTGCGAGGGTTATAATTTTTAATCCGACCGTTGGATCGTGGTAATTTTTGGATATGTTATACATATATAAGTTGAGTATATGTCCACAAATTTTGAACCGTTAAAAATGAACGTATGATTTGTTATGAATTTTACGAGATGACTGGTTCAGAAATTGTTGAATTTTGGAGTTTATCATTTTGGTGGAAAATTCTAGAATTGGTGGGCTCCACTTGTGGTTGGTGAAGAAATGTGCTGAATTATATTTCAAATGTGGTGGGTGGGAATAGTAGCAGGTAAAGCCATCAGGTTGCAGGTCAAACCTACCAAAATTTTCCTATAAATAGAGGGCTAAGTTAGAATTGAAAATCACACCAGAAACATAAGCTTTCTCTCTTTCTCTCTCTATATTATGAAGCATATTTTGTGAGTTTTTAGATACTTGGTGAGTTGCTATTCATCAGTGCAAGTTTTCTTCAGCATCATATCCGATATCCAGTCAGAAGTACTGCTCTTTTGAGGTAAGGGATGTAAGGGATTGTAAGGGATAGTAAGGGATAGTAAGAGATTTTAAGGGTTGTTATGATTTTCAGTTTCGTAATTTTTCTGATCTTCAAAAATTCTGGAAAAATTTGAAATGATATTTTGATGAGTTTTATTGATTGTGTCCAAAAATGGTGATTTTTGGATGTATAGATTGAGAGTTATGAATTTTATGAGAAAAGACTATTTTAAAAGTAACAGCTTATAATTCCTTGTGGTTAACTCCAAAATTGATGAAATTTTTATTGGGAGTACATGTATATGATAGAAGTATACTCTGTAAATTTCAGAATTTTTAGACAAAAGTACAATTTTTGATAAATGTCTAAATATTCGGCTATTTTGGCCATATGAAAAATAGTAAATGACTTTTAAAAATTCTGAGAAAAATATATGTTCACTATGGGACTATATTATGCTAAATTCCAGAAAAGAAATATTTTTGGAACTGATTTGGTATTTTTCATAAAAATGGTCTAGTTATGAGTAAATGAATTAAATATGTTTTGTGAAGAAAGAAAATTGGAAAATAGGATTTTATGGCTTGAGAATCCTATATGAGGTATATGCAGATTTTTGATGAGGGTTTTGGTTATTGATGATGAAATTATAAGAGTTGGCATTTTATGATGATTAAATGCATTAATTAGTAAAGTGTAAACAATTAAAATAAATTGTTTATAAATTTAAGTAATGTTATTCTTTCAATATCATTATACCGAAATATTGGTATGTATTTTATTGTAGAATTTCTATCTTTTGTGTCGGGGTTACTATTCATGAGTTACTATTCATGAGTTACTATTCACGATAAAAATTGGTTTCTTTTTCTAACCAAATTATAGTTGAGTTATGAATATTACTCTTGAGATTAAAACTATGTATTGATTATATTGATTTTATTATCATATATAACATTTTTATAACCCTGATGTTGAAATTCTCTTTCACTAGAGTGTAAAGATGGGTAGATTATTGGTATGATCATGACTAGGGTTCTCTTTGGCCTGTAGTGCAAAGTTGAATTGTGACTGGTATGATCATGACCATTGAATTTATAATTGAATATCTTAAGCTTAAGTGCAAAGGTGAATTGATCAACATGGTTATAATTATTGTTTATATAAATTCTAAAATGATTATAATTCTTTGAGATATTAATATATTTGGCATGTAGTGCAAATATGAACTGTTGATGAATATATTTGGCCTGTAGTGCAAATATGAACTGTTGATGAATATCTTTGGCCTGTAGTGCAAAGATGATATGTTGTTGAATATTTTTGGCCTGTAGTGCAAAGATGAACTGTTGTTGAATATCTTTGGCCAGTAGTGCAAAGATAAACTGTTGACGAATATCTTTGGCCCGTAGTACAAAGATGAAATTATTAGTATGATTATGAACAAGAATTGTGATTTGGTATAACCATGATCTTTGATGTTTCAGTTAAAGACAGGTGATGAAAATATTCTTCGTCCTGGGTGCGAAGAAAAATTTATAGTCACAATTATGATTATGAGTTATTCATATGATTGTGGAAAGGAACTGTTGAATGATGTTACGTGGATAAAATATTGTTGGTGGATTTTTAACATGGAGAAGATAATAGACTTTATAGTCTATTTGACTCTTCTAATGGATTGCATGTTCCGCTGCAACTATGGTTGAAATTTTTTTATCATCTACCATATGTTCTAAATCTCTGATTTATTATTGATGAAGACTATTGATAATTTATTTATCTTTAGTCATGATATTCTTTACTGGGCTAGTTGTGCTCACCCTTTTGCTTCACAATTCCTTTCAGGTAATAAGAGTGTAGCTGGGTCGAGCGGGGGTAACAAGGGAATAGAACGGTGGTCATCATTTAGTAGTTATATTTGGTGAAGAAAATAGGGTGAGGCGAACCCAACTTTGGAAGGGTATTTTGTTACTATCATACAAGATGTCTAATGACATACAACCTCGTGTCATCATAAGACAGGGTTGTGCTCATCCACTTGCTGAGTATATCTATGGGCACTACCTATATAATCTTGGTGTTTGTTTGAAGTATAATTCTCAATTAGAGACAGTGGAGATAATGATAAGTCAAGAGAAGACTCACCATTGGGAAGAATATGATAGTAATCTTCTCGTTTTTCTTTGGGGTCTATTGGGTCAACCAAGGATAATTCTGGGGCCATATGATATCTATCATAACCTAGATGCGTGGCCTCCCATGTACGAAGGTTTCCTTGAGCACTTCCCAAAGATTCTAATTTCTAAAACAGTTTTTGACTATACCTTTATGTAAGGTGTCATTGTGAGGTGATGTCCACGGTTAGAACATGAGTCACATTTGGTATATATTTGTATCCAAACTTATAGCATATGTGTTGTTGTATTTTGCACGACAATTGTTGTAATAAAGTTACAGTTTTTTTCTATACCATGTATTTGACGACTCAGAATAGGTTGGATGGAATGGACCTATTTTGGGGTCGTTACAATAAATTTTAATCACATCCTTAGTGCCGGATAAGTACTGTAAAATATTTTTCACTGACTCATAGTGAACTTCTCCAGAATATGACTAATCAACATCAGGTCTTGTACATTTCATTGCATACATGATAGTTACTCATGCGTTCTCTCTTTTGGAGTCTATGGGGACTTTTAAGAGAGATACTGTGACGCCCCCAAAATAGGTCCATTCCATCCAACCTATTCCGAGTCGCCAAATACATGGTACAGAAAGCAAACTACAACTTCAATAATACAATTGTCGTGCAAAATACGACAACACATATTGTGAGTTTAAATACAAATATTGTCTTCTAGACAATATCAACACTCAAATAAGTCCTCATTACAATTATTCAAACACTATTTTATAGAAATAGTGAGGACTGCTAAAACATCTTTCTAGAACCATCACTCCATACCCCGACTAGATCCTGCTATGTTCTCACCTCCTGAGAAGAAAAATGGAACAAAAAGGAAAAGGGTGAGCTCAACTAGCCCAGTAAAGAATATTATGACTAAGATAATATACAACAAATTATTGTTAGTCTTCAACAGGGAAAAATCTGATAGAATATAATCGACAACAAGTTTTAGATCAACAACTGCAGCGGAAATAGCAAACCAGTAGAAGAGTCAAGTAGAGAAAGAATTCTACTATCTTCTAAGATTTAAAAGTCCATCATCAATATTTTATCCCTGTAACATCAATTAATAATCATCTTTATCCAAATATTCATCTTTGCACTACAGGCCAAAGATATTCATTTGTATCACCTGTCAGTCATGTTCATCTCAACACCTGTTCATCTTTGCACTACAGGCCAAAGATATTCATCAAGTAATCATACATCTTTGCACTACAGGCCAAAGATATTCAGTAATATCATCATTTAGGACTGAGGATGATGAAAAATATCTTAAAGAGAACGAATCCAGTGAGACAGAAGGACAAATATTAGGGATTCGTATAACAGTTTATCCAAGATCAATAATACTTCATAATAATCAATTGTGAAGCAGAATTCAAAAATAAAGATCAAAACATGGATACAATCAATGATAGTAACCATAATAGACATCTTGGACAAAAAGGAAAAATTTTTATTTTTCAGTGAATAGTACCGTATTCGTGAATAGTACCGTATACGTGAATAGTGTCGTATACGTGAATAGTAATTCCGACACAAAAAGTTCCAAATTTGATAAAAACTCATATCAATATTTCAGCATAATGATATTGAAGAAAATAATATCATTTAAGAAGAAAATAATATCCCTTACCTCAAAATATCAGTACTTCTGGTCGGAATACCGGTATAAGGCTGAAAGAAACTTGCTCTGATGAATAGAAACTCTCAAAGTATCTAAATACTCACAAAATACACTCAATAATCTAGAGAGGGAAAGAGAGAAAACTTGTTTCTGGTGTGATTTTCAATTCTAACTTAGCCATCTATTTATAGGAAAATTTTAGTAGGCTTGACCTGCAACCTGATGGCTTTACCTGCTACTATTTCCACCCACCACATTTGAAATATAATTCAGCACATTTCTTCACCAACCACAAGTGGGGCCCACCAATTCTAGAATTTTCCATCAAAATGATAAACTCCGAAAATTCAACAATTTCTGAACCAGTCATCTTGTAAAATTCATAATAAATCATACGTTCATTTTTAACGGTTCAACATTTGTGGACATATACTCAACTTATATATGTATAACATATCCAAAAATTACCACGATCCAACGGTCGAATTAAAAATTATAACCCCCGCAAAATATCTCAAAAACCCTGATTTTTAATACCTCCATTCCGACAAAAATACTGATAAAAACCTCAACATTAACTCCTTCATTTTTAACCACAAAAATATATCCCTCATTTATATCCACATAAAATAAATATTTTCTTATCATATGAATCAATAATTAATTATTCACAAATAATATTACAGAATCACATTTATGACAACCAGATCGTTCCCAGGAAAGAGGGGGCTTTCCAATAAGGATTTCTCATTACTGGCGCGCAATTAGATGACCAAAACTCTTCTTAGACAGAACTTTCTAGACATTTCCAATAATGTTATCTAATAATATTATTCAAATAATATGAATTATTGATCTGATAATGGAAAATACTGTGCAGCAACAATTATTGAAATAACAATAATATAAAATATCAACGCAGCAATTATTAAATCAATAAAATAAAATATTGAATAATAACTACTGTAACAATTATTGAGTAGTGCCTTCTTACGTAAGAATCAATAATTGGTGCAATACCGTGTGCTACTGTATTTTAACCACCGGGTATTCCAACAGTATTAACGGGAACAACTGCGCCGTTATTTATAAACAACTTATAATTGTCGTTTTCTTCATCCAAACGCTTTCCGTTATGGGGCCCACACAAGGCTGCGCCGTCGTACGAATATTCCCCGACAGCAAGAATATTCCACGACCAAACAAATATTCCCCGACAAAATGAATATTTTATAACCACTTGCTTATTTTGCAAAATTTGCACATTTCACCCATAACCAAAGTATTATATCAAATTAACCCCTTATTATTCACAAAAATATTTAGAGAAAATTTGATTTTATTCATTAATAAATTGGGGTCTTACAGATACACTCCATGGCTCATCAACACGAGACATCTCTTGGAGTTTGCCATGCTAAACGACTTTAACAACAAATGAATATACGTTCTTTGGGTTATGTCGAGCATCCTCTCAAATCTATCTATATAGATTTGTATCCCCAATTAAGATACTCTTTCCAAATCATTTATGGAAGAATGTTTAGACAACTTTATCTTTACTGATTGTAGCATTAGTATGTCATTCCTTATCCATAGTATATCAACATATAATGTTAGGAATGTCAAGGCGCTCCCACTGACGCTATTATACACACTAGAACTCTTACCTCATCGTATATAACTGGATCATCATCTTCTATGATGTGTACCTCATCATCATCATCTATGATGAATCCATACCTCCTAGGTATCTTCGGTACTATTCCAGATTTACGATTCGGTTGATGTACAATAGGTCTATCTACAGGTTTCTCTTATTTGACTTATAGTGTTTTGTGATTCTTAAACTTTTCAAGATCTATTATCCTCCCAATAACCCTTTTAATGATAAACACCTTTATCTTAGAAGGTAACATGTTTTGTAATAAACACCTTTTGCTAAGTAGGATTATAGAACATATTCCCTAAACTTACTTTAGGATGTTCCATAAATTGACACTTGTCAAATCTTGTCCCAAACTTATCCTTTAAAACCTTTTTCACATAAGTTGGACAACCCCTTATCTTAATATACTTAAGATTAGGAATCCTTCCTGTCCATAACTTTTATGGAGTCTTGGGGCCGGATTTTGAGGTTACCTTTTTCGTAGATATGCAACCATTTCTAGGGCATTATCCCAGAAGGATACTGGAATGTTGGTAAAATCATTATGGATCGCACCATGTCTAACAAGGTACAATTTTTCCTTTCAGATACATAAATCAATTATTGCGTATCAGGAGGTGTCCTTTGTGAGAAAACCATTTGAGATGATCTAGAAACTTATTGCACAAGTATTTATTCCTTGATCCGATCAAAGAATCTTAGTACTTTACCAATTTGTTTCACTTTTGAATTCTTTGAACCTTTCAAATAATTCACACTTGTATTTATGCAAATACACACATTCAACTCTTTGAATGATCATATCCTTTTCTTATACTAGTTTGTTCAATTTGCAAAATAATTTTTCACGTAAGTCAAGCATACAAAATCCATTAAGTAATATTCTAGTTCTATACAAAATATTGTTATTATAAATAGAACAACAATTGTTCTTAGATATAATACCAAAGATTTCATTGTCCAACAATAAAATAGAAATAATTTTTCTAACGAGAACAAGAATACAATAACAACTTATTGACTTAATAGATTTTCCCGTAGGCATTGCGAAACTATAAGTTTCTATGGCTAATGTGGCAACCTTTGCTTCATTTTCCACACATAGGATTGCTTATATTTGTTTAGCTTTCTACTTCTGCTTGGTCCCTTCATAAATCTATATTTATGATAACCAAAGTCGGTATCCAATACCCAAGTAGAACCTTGACCTAAAGAAAAATTTATTTTAAATTTTGAACAAAATTGTATTTGTAACCGAAACTTTACTAAGCTTCTTCTAGTTAGCCTCTATAAAATACTTCTTGCAGTTTCTTTCCAGTGTCCAGGCTTATTGTAGTGGAAGCAAACTCCTTTGCTATACGTATCAGTTTTGTTCTTATTATCCTTTGTTTTTGCCTTTCTATTTGCCTTTTTTGAATCGTTCTTCTTTTCAGAAGATCCTTTGGCCCCTACTAGTAAGACTTGGTCTTTCTTGGTTGAAAAGTGACTCTCAACATTTTTTAACATGTTAAGAAAATCAGCGAAGCTGATATCTAGCTTGTTCATATAAAAAATTCACAACAATTGTGAAAGGAGTCCGGGAGTGAGTGCAAGATCAAATCTTGACTCAACTCTCCATCCATGACAAAACCTGTTGTCCTAATTGATCAATCAAATTGATAATGTTCAGGACTTTTATCTGTATTGTAGTGTCATCGGTCATTCTAGATCAGAAGAGCTCCTTAGATATCTGATATCTATTAGTCCTACTTTCCTCACCATAAACTACTTGACGTGCATGAGTATAGTAGGAGCATCCATAGTTTTATGCTGACGCTGAAGCTCGTTACTCATAGATGCGAGCATAATGCATTGAGTCAACTTTGCATAATCTTGCCACTTTCTAAAAGTAGCAATCTCTTCCTCAGAGGCATTGTCTGCGACCATTGCAGGGATAGGTATATTAAGGACATAAGATAGCTTTTCAGTCGTGAGAACTATTCTCAATTTTCTTAACCAATCTATTTAATATGGTCCGATTAAATTAGCATCTAATATGCTACGCAGTGATAGTAATTTAGACATTGTAAAATTCTGTAAATGAATTTGTAATTAACAACATTTTAGCATACATTCTTTTAATAATTACCAAAATAAATTAGGTCTTGTTTTAAATTGGTATCTCCCACTATTTTCTTCAAACTATATTACCCTCAATATATATAGTTTGGCAATATCTAATTAAAGATATGCTAGTGAGAATAAGGATCCCATTTCAAATGTATATAGCCTTGTGTGTGCACAACAAACTATATATAAATAAATAGGTAGACAACTCTTGTCAATTACATCAACTAAGTAACTCCTTGTATTTTACCTCTAAAATCATAATGGTCAAGTGTGTGCACATCCAAACTAAAATAATTTAAGTTAAGTCAAACTCAGCATTTCCATATAAGTGAAGAGAAAACTACAGCCCTTGTATGTGCACAACAAAGCAATAATGTTTAATTCCTTATAAACATCATATGTAATAAAAATAACATCTTAAATATTTAATACTTGCCTTATGTGTGCACAACAAACTCATATTAAATATTCAATACTCTATTGTTTCTATCATGTTAGAAGGCGACGTTCGATATTCCAAATATCTTTGAATGTTACAACTTAATATAAAATATTTGAGTGGTTTGTTATTAATTTGTCTCATCTTGTTTAGCGCGCATGCACATATATATATATATAAAATACGCGTCATATTAATTAACATGCGAAGCATGTTTGCATAATATATAATATATATAGTATAAGCATGCATATATAGAATACTATATTCTACCCGGATTGATTATGGACTTTTATTCTAGTTTGGTTCACTATAGCCACCAAGTGAACCAAAAGGTCAAACCTTAGGGGTGCAAGAATTAATATTTAAAAATAACTATTACATTTAAACTCGGGCTCCATTACAAACGGGTCTTTAAGCGCTCCTTGATCCTTGATCTCCAATTCTTTAAAATTAATTCTAACTATTCCTATTACAAAACTATTTAAAATAAATAGAAACCTTGATCAGCAGTCAAGGGGAAGTACATAGGAGGGAGTTATAATTTACATTAAGAAAAAATTAGAGAAGACGAGGTACGCAGACCCCATTTAATAAAACCCATACATTCATGCATCCAACTAAAATAAAATCCAATCACATTGGTCAATAGTCCATAATCAATCCCATTTATTATCATACACATCACCATATGCATCAATAAATAAAATTCATCTCATGAATAATAAACATTCAATATATATATTGATATCATTTAATGGGCAAATTTAGTTAGCATAAAATCTAATTTTGAATCAAAATAAACTCCTTTATTTTAATCCAAATTTAAATCAAAATAAATCTCTTTTATTTTAATTTATCTAATTTTGAATAAAATAAACTATTTTATTTTAATCAAAATCTTTAATCAAAATAAACGCATTTATTTTAATTAATTATGAAATCCAATTCCAAGTAAAAAAAAAACTCCTTTATTTAAGGAAACACTGATTCTCTTTCCTATTCATAAACAAACTCCTTTATTTTGAATAATATGAAATCTTATTTCATATCTGAACTCCTTTATTTAAGGAAACACTGATTCTCTTTCCTATTCATAAATAAACTCTTTTATTTTGAATAATATGAAATCCTATTTCATATCTAAATAAATTCCTTTATTTAAGGAAACATGGAATCTAATTTCAACTCCAATTAGTTATCATGGAATCAAATTCCAAGTCTAATTAGTTAGCATGAAATTCAATTTTAAAATTAAAATAAACTTTTTATTTTAAGAATAAAATAAACCTTTTATTTTAAGAATAAAATAATTAAGAATATTATATATATATATATATATATATATATATATATATATATATATATATATATATATATATATACTAACTATTATCTATATAAAAGTTAACATGCCAACCAACTTACAGATTCATGATTAGTTGATTACCTTGTACTTCCCACGCGAGTCAGTAGCACTTGAATCATGAATGACCATTGATCCAACGAAGAAAAAAAAAGGAGATCGGGATTATCGATTTTTTTTAAAAAAATTAATTTTATTCAACAAAGTTATGCCCAAATAAATTGTTCTAAACACATATCAATATACATATCAAATCTGAACAATTAATAATTCGCATAAAGGTTTGGCTTTGATGCCACTGTTAGGTTTGTAATATTCATGAACGCAATCAAATTGCGCAAAATAAGCGGAAACATGGAAAAATAGAGTTTTAAAATTTTACAAACCATATACCCGGATCATTCTTTATGCACAATTATTAATTAAACGAAAAAGAAAGAACAAGAATCATACCCTTGAAGATTCGAGCTTCTTCAGGTACAAGTTCACCTCCAATCTTTTTCGCGTTCATCTTGAATCCACCGGGTTTGGTTCCTTCCTTTGATTAACGTGATGAAGGGGTAATGGTAATTCAGCAACACCATCATAACGATACACAACAAACCTAGAAAATATATTTCGATAGAGCTGTAAACATGGAAGGTTCTGGAGCTGGATCAGTTCTAGTATCCGTTGTGGGGGAGCAGCATCACGTCGCCGTTAAATTATAGTTTGCCAACACAACAACACAACTGAGTATGAAGGCTGTATCATGGGGCTAAAACTTGCCCAAATCAGACGGTTAACTGTCTTTGGGGATTCCAAATTGGTAATCAGACAAACCACATGAATATATGACACCAAAGGTCTACACTTGTTGCCTTACCATCGGCAGGTTCTATAGATGGCCTCAGAGTTTGAAGAAATATCCTTCCTCCACATTCCTCAAAATATGAATGATTTCTCGGATACTCTAGCAACCTTGGCATCCTTGATCAACATTCTTGACAAGGAAAACATGCCAACCATCACATTTGCCTAACAAAAGGCTCTAGCATATGGGAATTATATTGGAGAGTATCGGATGAGCTACCTCCCATCCAACACCCTTGGTATCATCATATCAAGGAGTACTTACAAGATGGATCTACACCTACTGAGACGAGCCCGACCGTAAGAAAAGCTTCACCCAATAATTAATATGTCGTTAACATATAATACCAGGAATACAATGTGACTCCTACTAACCTTCTTATATTTACAAGGGTCATCTTCATTTTTTATAAAGCCAAACTCTTTGACTGCTTCATCAAATCAAAGATTCCAACTCCAAGAGGCTTACTTCAATCCATAAATGGATCACTGCAGCTTACATACCTTTCCAGCATCCTTTGGAGTGACAAAACCCTCAGGTTGTGTCATGTACACATCCTCAAGGATATTTTCGTTAAGGAAATCAGTTTTTACATCCATCTGCCTGATTTCTTAATCATAAAAGGCTGCAATAGCAAGTAAGATCCTAATGGATTTAACCATTGCCACTGGAGAGAAGGTTTCATCATAGTCAACACCTTGAACTTATTTAAAACCTTTTGCTACCAGTCGGCCTTTATAGGTTTGTACATTACCATCCATGTCGGTTCTTAAAAATCCACTTGCACCCGATTGGATTTACCCCTTCGGGTGGATCAACCAAAGTTCATACTTGGTTAGTATACTTGTAGTCCATCTCAGATTTCATGGCTTCAAGCCATTTCTTAGAATCTGGTCCATTCATAGCTTCTTGGTAGGAAGCAGGCTCATCCTGATCTATGAGCATCACATCGCCATTTTGAGTCATTAAAAATCCATAATATCTCTCGGGCTCTCGGCGTGTCCTACCAGATCTACGAATGCCTCGTGTAATTTGAGTAGGTTCACTTTCCACAATATCTTGTGGTTCCTGCTCACATTCTAACTTAGGTTCAATGATATTTTGTGGTTCTCAAATTTCTTCGAGTTCTACTTTCCTCCCACTGTTTCCTTTAGAGACAAATTCTCTTTCTAGAAAAATAACAGTTCGAGCAACAAACACTTTGTTCTCAGAAGGTTTGTAGAAATAATACCCTTTTGTTTCCTTTGGGTATCCCACAAAATTACATTTGTCAGATTTGGGTCAGAGCTTGTCACAATCCAGATGTTTTACAAACGCCTCGTAACCCCAAATCTTCATGAATAACATACTAGGACGTTTCCCAGTCCACATCTCATGTGGTGTCTTTTGAACCGTCTTTGTAGGAACATAGTTAAGTGTGAATGCAGCTGTCTCTAGGGCATGACCCCAGAAGCTCATTGAAAGATCTGCATGACTTATCAGTAATCGTACCATGTCCAACAAGGCGTGATTCCTCCTCTCAAATACACCATTCTATTGTGGTGTTCCAGGTGGAGTGAGCTGTAATATAATACCACACTCCTTTAGAAGGTCATCAAAGTCTTGGCTTAAATATTCACCTCCTCGATCAGATCGAGGGGCTTTTATGCTTTTGCCAAATTTGTTTTGAACTCCATTCTTGAATTCCTTGAACTTTTTAAAGGATTCGGATTTGTGTCTCATAAGATACACATAGCCATATCTACTGAAGTCGTCAGTAAATGTAATGAAGTAATAAAACCTACCTCTTGCTAACAAACTCATGGGTCAACATACATCACTATGTATAAGTCCCAATATATTGCTATCCCGTTCACTGTGTCCAGTGAAAGGGGCTTTAGTCATCTTGCATAATAAATAAGAATCGCATTTTTCATATGATTCAAAATCAAATGAATCCAAAAATCCTTCTTTATGGAGTTTGGATATGAGTTTCTCATTTATATTGCCTAAACGACAGTGCCAGAGATATGTCAAATTTGAATCATTTGATTTAAATTGTTTTGTATTTATGTTATAGATAGGCATTTCTAAAGCAAGATTATAAAGACCACTAAATAATTGTGCAACACCATAACATATTTCATTTAAGTAAAATGAACAACTGTTGTTCTTTATTAAAAAAGAAAAACCTTTCTTGTCCAAACAAGAAACAAAAATAATATTTTTGCTCATAGCAGGCACATAATAACAATCCTCTAATTCTAATACTAGACTAGTGGACACAAATAAATGATAAGTTCCTACGGCTAGTGCAACAACTTTTGCTACATTCCCAACTCGTAGGTCAACCTCTCCTTTCGCCAAAGTCCTACTGCTTCGAAGTTCCTGCACATTAACACAAATGTGAGAACCATATCCAGTATCCAATGCCCATGATGTAGAAGTGGACAAGTTAACTTCTATAACATATATACCCGAATCAGAAGTCACACTTCCTTTATTTTTCTTTACTTCTTCCAAATAAGCATGAAAATTCCTCTTCTAGTGTCCAGGTTTTCCACAGAAGTGACAATCACCTTTTGTAGCCACCGCGCCTTTAGGTTTTAAAGCCTGTTTGGTCTTGAAAGTGGGTTTGGCAGCAGATTTAGAACATATCTTCTTTTTGCCTTTCTGATGAGTGAGTTTTATACACATGAATTGCATACATTCGGGCTTAATTTATTATTGTTCTCAAGTCTTTTAGAATAGTTTTTAAGTTTTTGTTTCCATTCATGCATGTTTTACATTGTTTTGTAGGAATTGGGACAAAAGTTACGTGGATCGACGTTCAGGGTGGCTAGATTCACGTTTTCGGCTTGCCATTTACATAGCAGTCACTTCAGAGCCAATTTGAGTATTTCTACGGACCTTATTTCAAAAAACTTAAAAAATGAAAGTTGTAGATCTACTTCTCTTCTTTCTGGATCATCTTGAATCATCGAAATCAGAGTTTGGACGAAGAAGTTATGGACATTTTTCCAAAGGACGTCGGAGTAGAAAATTTTCAAAAAAAGCACTAGCGCCGGGGCGCTAATTTCAAGGCAATTTCCAGCGCTGGGGCACTATAAGGCAGACTTTGAGCGTCAAGCCCAGCGCTGGGGCGCTGGGGGAAGAGGTTGGTGTGGCCTGGACGCGTTTTGGGCGAATTTTGACAACATTTTGACTCCAAATTGGATTGGGTTTGTTCCTAACATAAAAATCTGACTTGTAACCTATAAATACATGATGGGAGGTATAAAATAAAGGGGGAATACATAGCTTAGATTAGAGATACACTCCATTAGATTAGACATTAACCCTAGTTCTTATTAGTTTAGGAGATTGAAGCAACTTGGAGATCATTAAAGATCAAGAGCAGGAGAAACAGGAGATCATCAGATTTGCTGACAACAGATTCTATTATCTTCTCTTATCATACTTTTATCTTTTAATGTTTATTCAATTGTGGATTCTTGGTTTTAATTCATTAATTATGAACTAACTCTTTTATTAAGATTTCAATTGAACTTTTTATGGTTTTGAATTGATTATTTAATTTATTCTAATTATTTGTGTTGAAGTGAATTGTTCATCTTGCTTTGAGCTTATTGATTAATTATCTGATCAATAATTACCTTGTTACTCTAGAAGGAATCGAGAGAGGAATTCTAGGGTTAGAACTGGGCTTGGTGACATGTGACTTAGTTATTTGCACAATGAATAATTAGGTTTGTGAATAGAATGAGAATATCTATTTGCTACATGTAACATAAGAGGAATTGGGTTTGTAGCGAGTTTAATTCAATTATTTTGCATAGAGATATAGCAAAATTAATCTGGGTTAAATAGAAGGAAATTGATCACTCGAGAGAGGGCTTTTGGCATTTAAGAATTCCTGTTAACAATTCAGTAGATATAATAATTGAGATAGTTGAATAATTGATTTATAATTCATAATTGGGGATATTGGAGTCTTAATTCTTATTTATCTGAATTTCATCAATTCTTAGTTATTTATTTGCTTTCTTTTAGAATAATCTTTTTGTTTTGTTTAATTTAGTTTTCTTAATTATAGAAATCACAATTATTGGTTGTTTAAATAAAATTGATTTGGTTAAGAATTAATACTTGGTGATTTTTATTAAATAATTCCTCGTGTGAACGATACTCTACTTTCACTTTATTACTTGTTAACCGTGTATACTTGCACGTATTCATTGATTACGAAATCAATCAACAAGTTTTTGGCGCCGTTGTCGGGGAATTAATTTAATAATTATTTACCAATATTAATTTCAATCAAATTAGTCTTAATTTAAACATTTTTATTTTTATTTCTCATTCTCTTCCTATATTTCTCTCTTTGTAGGTATCATGGATGACTTTGCGTATCAATGGCCATACACGAAATGACTCAACCAAGGGGAGCGGAGATTGACAGACTCGAGAAACTTTCTGCATTGTCAGCACAGATGGAGACACTTTCGAGGATGTTTGAAGCTTTTAAAGCTCAACGACGTCAAAGTGTGGCGGTTACTTGTGATTATTGTGCTGGAAATCATATGAGTCATCAATGCTCCATCAGTTTCGAGCCGGTACAGTATAGTGGTGATTACCCCAACAGTTATGTCTATCCCAATAACTATCATCAGGATTGGGGATATCACCCAGATTTTTCATAGAGTAACAATCAAGATCAATTTTATGCTCCAAGTCCAACATACCCACCGGATTTCTCGTGTCCACCTCCACTACAACAGGAAGAACATTCAAATTGGGAGGAAGCCTTGGAAAAATTCATTAGAGCTTCTGACAAAAGGAACGGGGACCAAGATAAAAGATTTAATCAAATAGAGCTGCATTTGCAAAGCCAAGGGGCATCGTTAAAGAATCTGGAAAATCAATTGGGGCAGATAGCACATGCGTTGAACAACCGTCCTCAATACACTTGGCTCTATGACATGGATGACGAGACTGATGATGAGCCTAAACCAAATCTGCAATCAGATGTGCTAAATGATATAGATGTTGAAAGAGAGGAAAGACTTAGAGACCAACAAAAAGAGATCGACTAATATCTAACTTTGAGTATCAATGAAGATGAGCCAATTTTGATAGTGTCCCATGTAGCTTCTCCACCAAAGTTCAAGAATCCGGTTAGATTTGCAAAACCATGTCCGCTAAGTAGTCATGTCGTCGGCAATACTCCTTGTGACGTAAAACCGAGTACAATTTCGAAGCCATGGTTCAATGAGTTGGAGAAGATAGAAGAAGAGATTGTTGTGTCTGACAATCCTCAATGCCAGAATCTATTCGCAGACACAATGGAAAAAACACCTAGATGTTGGACGTTCTTTAATGTGATCTTATCTAAACAAAGCATGCTAGGTGACTTTAATACAATGGCTATCGTAAATGGGAACCTCCCAAAAGTTACATTATTTCCGATGGATGGAGGGTTCCTCAATTTTCGAAGGGGAATTGGATCGAGAATTGAAGAAGTCAGGCTGAGACTATAAAACAAGCGCTTATTGGGAGGCAACCCAAGTTTAATTTTTATTTTTAGTTTTTATTAAGTTTTATATTAGTAGTTTTGAATTTGCATTTATTTAGGATTTAATAAAATTGCTTCTATCATGGTTTACAGGTTAGTCAAGTCAAATTCAAGTGGTGCCCAATTTGTTCCATGTGCCTAGCATATTCTCCAAACTTAGTGGACAATGAGAAAGATTGCTATATTTTCAGGGAAGTCCTCTGCTTTACTTTTTTATATTTCATCCATTGAGGACAATGTCTAGTTTAAGTTTGGGGGCATTTTAGTGTCGTATTGCATATAGTTAGTTATCTGCATAGTAGTTCATTTTTTTGTGTGTTAGCATTGTGTTTTTTTTAGGTTGCATATAGTACATGGTAGTTATTGGAATATTCATATATAGGTTATATTAGTATATGTTCGTGTAGTATAATTGTATTTTTTTTTGCATGAATATGTGTAATTGGTTGGTGTGGTCTTAGCTCGGCCTATGATAAGATTGGTATTAATTGTTAACTTGAACAGTGTTGATAATTGATGATGAGTTCTAATTTTAATCATGATGATAATCTGAGCCTGTCTGAAACTTATGTAACCGGTTAGCACTTAAAGTTTAACTGTTTTAATCTACTTGGTTCAAGGGTTTCATAATTTGTTTCTGAGGGAAAATCTTGGTTAAAATTTAAGGAAATTAGTGAACTGACGGTAAAGGTTAGAATGACGTAAAAGCTTGAGTTTGGGAGAATCTATGGGATATATATATTACAAAAAGAGAAAAAAAAGAGAAAAAATGATGAAAAGAAAAAAAATAGAAAATCCAGAAAAAGAAAAAAAAATGAATAAACACCGTGGCATGCTTGTCTAGTTTTGTGGCCTTTGTTACTTGAGTAAGTAAGCCCGAGGGGATTGTCTTTACACCTAGCGCCCTAAGGTCTTAATGGCTTGGGAGTCGTTGGTCGAAAGCTCGTTAAGGTAGCACTGAAAAGCCTAAGGGAATAAGACATTGTACAGCCATGAGAAAATAAAAAAAAATAAAAAAAAAACACGAGAAAGAGCAAAAATGCCCTCGTGATCGAATAAAAGTATAAATAAATCTTGTATTCCTTTATGTTTAAAAGTGTTATGTTGTATTAAGATTGTCTTTAGACTATGTTTAAGCTTAAGTAAGATTATGTAATAAGTCTTTATTCGATATTAGTATGTAATCTATTAAGTACTGCAGGTTGCGAGATCTGGGGGAATAATTATAATAAATCATTGTATATTATTCTAGATTAGATCTTCAGCTGTGAATGTGTAATTTTAGTTCTTAATGTATTACCATGAGCACGTGACGAACCGAATTCGAGTGACCAAATGGTGGTCCAAATTTAGGGGCATCACGGGTTGGTATCAGAGCTTTAGTTATAAACCTTAGGAACGAGAGTCCTTAGATTATAACTTAGAAGAACTTAGAAGATCTAGAGGGATGAGACTCATGTAGAGTTTTCCTAGAGAGTAACTTAGTGTGTTATAGAATATAACTTCATTTTATACAATGAACTTATGTTAATTTACATTCTAATGGAGTTGTTGTTTGTCTTGTCATATATTGGTGATCGAAAGATGACCGACATGGGAGGACCTAGCCGAGTAGTAGAGGAGGAGCCGCGTGATATCCACATGGTATATGAGGCACCATTGATAGTGGAGACGATATCAGTAGTGGCCCCTATTGATGAGGATGATGATGAGGAGGAGATGGAGCCTTCACCTGAGGAGTCTGATCTGGAGGAGGAGCCTATGAAGGAGGAACCTGAGCCCATGGAGGACTCCGACGAGACTACTTTTGAGGATCAGATGTTGGGGGAATATGAGGAACATATATTGGAGTTAGAATGTAGAGTGGAGGAATTATAGGCTGAGGCTAGGAAAAGGGAGTCTGAGTTCCAGAAACTGAGGGACGAGGACCCCTCAGAGGAAATTAGCGATGCAGGAGATGGAAGTGGAGATTACTCACCGTAAGGAGGCAGGGATCCAGATGGGAACTTTGTTTCACCGATTGGTGGTTAGGAATGTAGAGTTGGCAGGGAAGTTGGAAGAGATAGAACAAAAAGAGTTGAGTGAGAGGACGGAGAAGGAAGCACTTCGTACTCAGCTAGAGATGGAGGTGATGGATAGGATTCACTTCGAGGAGAAGTTGGAAGAAACTAATAATCGGGCTAATGACTTAGAGGATGAGATGAGATGCGAGAGAAGGAAGATGAACAAGATGGGCTATGCTCTGCGCACGACCATTGAGAGATTGATTGATTGGGTAAATCACTACCCTGTTGAACAAGGACATATCCGATATACCATAAGTCGAGATATGGTGGTGCACATACTCAGAAGGAATACCAGAGTACCGTGGAGCGTGGAATGTTAGATTGAGTCTAGAGAAAAAGCTTAGTAGTTGTATTATATTTATTTATGTGTTGTTTAATCTGTTGTTGAAATCTCATTCTTTTGTGTAGGATGTGAGATAATAGTAAACCCCAACTTTTGAAAAATGTTAGAGGGGTAGTAAGCTAGTGTTATCCCCGTCTTTTGTGATAATAGGGGATATGTGTTATCATTTATAGCATTATGCTAGATAGAATCATGTAATTGTAACGATTTGGCATATGAATATAAATGATCTTATTTCAGGAACGTGTTATAAAATCGTATTTCTTTTATTTGAGAAATGTCTAAGTATTATAATTAAATAATAAAATGAAAATTTTATGATGCAGAGACATGCCGCCCAGATGTAGAATAACCGCACTGAAAGAGTTGGTTAACGATGAAAGAGGACCAGTAGAACCGATACAAAGGCTTGTAGATTTGTTACGAGAAGCTCTTAGGGGAAGAAATGAGCCAGTACCACCCATTCCCTAAGTAGCTCCAGTCACAAACTTTAAGGATTTCATGAATGTAGGACCTCCGGAATTCATAGGAACTACCGATCCGATTGTGGCTCAAACATGGATGAAGGAGATGGAGAAGGCATTCACCATCGCACGAGTGGGTGGAGACCAGAAGACGGCTTTTGCAACCTACATGATGAGAGGCGAACCGAACTACTAGTGGGAGGCTAATCGGCAGAGAGCAGGAGAAGGAGTAGTACCTTGGGAGAGATTTAAGACTCTGTTCTTTGAAAATTATTTCCCAAAGAGCATGAAGAATAAGATGGAGGTAAATTTCTTAGAACTTAAGCAAGGAGATATGATAGTGGCGCAATATGTGGCTAAGTTCAATGAACTAGCCCGGTTTACTGAACACCAGGTGGTAGATAAAGAGAGGAAGGCAAGGGCTGAAGCCGTGGCTGTATAATAAGGTATCAGTTCTCCAGATTAATTCCTTTGCGACATTGTTAGAGAAGGCAATAATTGAGGAAGGTGGCAGTGAGGCCTTAAGTCTATATCATAAGGAGAAGAAAAATAAGAACACTAGTAGTGAGTATCATGGAGGAACCAGTAGCGGAGGGAGTAGCTACAGAAAGAGAAAATGGGAAAACAACAACAACAGAAATAATAATTGAGGTGGGAGTCACCAGAGAAACATTAAGAAAAGGATTGAAGCTTGTAATAAGTATGGGAGTGTTGGAAAGGAAAAAGCACATGTTATAATTGCGGCCAAGAGGGGCACATATCGCTAAATTGCCCAAAACCAAAGAAGATTATGGGATGATTTGCTTGTGGATCAACAGAGCACCAGATAAAGGATTGCCCAAAGAAAGGAAGTGCTGGAACTGGCGGAGGCCAAGGAGGAGGAAGTAAGTTAATGATTGGTGTAGCCGCGCAACCCAACCAATCGACCACCTAAACCTTTAACATGATCGTCCAGGATGCAGTAGCTGTAAAGGGCGTGGTGTCAGGTATAACCCCAGTCAATGATATAAATGTCTATGTATTATTTGATTCGGGTGCCACCTGTTCTTTTATATCTGAAGAATTTGCTAGTAAACTTAGTACACTCCGAGAACATTTAGAAGATCCTTTGAACATAGAAGTTGCAAATAAGGAAATAATCCATGCAGAATACGTTTATCGAAATTGTCGCGCAAACATTAGAAAACATGAACTGAGCGTAGACTTGATTCCTATTAAACTAGGAGAATTTGACGTAATACTGGGAATAGTTTGGTTATATAACCATGCGACAGTAATTGACTGTCAGAACAAGTATGTGAACCTTCAGACTCCGAGTAAGTCTAAGGTAGTGTTTTATGGTAGCTCATCGCTGAAGCAATCGTGTTACGTTACGATGATGCAGGCCAAGAAATTGTTAAGGAAAGGATGTGTAGGTTATTTAGCTTACATCGTAGATACTCGAAAAAAGGGAGTAGAAATTATAGATATATCCGTAGTGAATAAATTTTAAGATGTGTTTCCGGACGATCTGCCTGCTATTACGCCAGATAGAGAAATTGAATTCGTAATAGACTTAGCACCGGGAACGACACCGATTTCGAAAGCTACATATCGTATGGCACCAGTAAAAATGAAGGAATTGATGGTACAACTTCAAGAGTTATTGGATGAGGGTTACATTCGATCAAGTGTGTCTCCATGGGGAGCACCAGTGTTATTCGTTAAGAAAAAGGACGGATTGATGAGGATCTGTATCAATTATCGAGAATTGAACAGAGTAACGATCAAGAACAAATATCCACTATCGAGGATAGACGACTTATTTGATCAACTGAAGGGAGCGAAATGTTTCTCGAAGATCAACCTACGGACATGATATCACCAACTGAAAGTGCGGGATGAGGACATACTAAAGACAGCGTTTTGAACCCGTTATGGACATTACGAGGTTTTGGTAATGTCATTTGGTTTGACTAATGCTCCGGCAACATTCATGGACTTGATGAATCTAGTTTTCAAGCCATAGTTGGATAAATTTGTTGTGGTTTTCATCGACGACATTTTGATATACTTGAAGACAGAAGAAGAACACGCCGAACATCTGAAGATTGTTTGGGAGGCAGTACGGAAGGAGAAGATGTATGCAAAATTTTCAAAGTGTGAATTTTAGATGAAGAAAGTTCAATTCTTAGGCCACATGGTGGATAAGAATGGAATCTCAGTAGACCCCGGAAAGGTTAAAGCAGTAAGTAATTGGGAACAACCGAGAACACCGACGGAGGTGAGGAGTTTCTTAGGGTTAGCTGGGTACTATCAAAGATTCATCCAAGATTTTTCTAAGATAACGACCCCATTGACTAATCTGACGAGGAAGATAGTGAAATTTGTATGGACCGACAAATGCGAAGAGAGTTTTCAAGAGGTAAAGAAGAGATTGAGCGAAGAGCCTGTGTTATCACTACCAAATGATGCGGGAAATTTTGTAGTGTATAGTGACGCATCATACAAGGGACTTGGTTGTGTGCTCATGCAACACGACAAAGTCATTGTGTATGCATCACGACAACTAAAGGATTACGAAAAATGATACCCTACTCATGACTTAGAGTTAGCGACAGTAGTTTTTGCGTTAAAGATATGGAGGCATTATTTGTACGGAGAGAAATGTGAGATATTCACGAACCACAAAAGTCTTAAATATATCTTCACAAAGAAGGAGTTGAATATGCGTCAGAGAATGTGGTTGGAATTGAGCAAAGATTATGACTTTGATATTCTTTATCACTTAGGGAAGGCAAACGTGGTTGCCGAAGCTCTGAGCAAGAAAGGAAGGGAGAAATTGTTTCAATTGACGACTTAGGAAGAGTTAATAAGAGAAATGGAGAAATTAGAAATAGAGGTAAAGGGAACCGAGAGGTTTGAAGAGAAGTTATTTATAATGGAAGCTTATTCGACATTGTTGGATAGAGTAAAATAAGCACATGAGAATGATGACGAATGTGAGAAGATCAAGAAAAGGATTATAGAAGATGAGGAAGAGAAATTTTGAATAGACAAAGACGGTATCTTAAGATTTGAAGGAAGGGTGTGGGTACCAGCGGTAACCGAGTTAAGAGAAGAGATTTGGCACGAGGCACACAATACGACGTATTCTGTTCATCCGGGAGGCACTAAGATGTATCGAGACTTGAGGCAACATTTTTGGTGCTCCAATTTGAAACGGGAAGTTATAGAGTGCGTTAGTAGATATTTGACTTGCCAACGCGTAAAAGCAGAGCATCAGTAGTCGAGTGGTTTAATACAACCGTTGGAAATACCATAGTGGAAATTGGAGCATATTACGATGGATTTCATGGTAGGACTTCCAATCACGCAGAAAGGTTTTGACGCCATTTGGGTTATCGTAGATCGACTTACAAAGACTGCACATTTTCTACCAATCAAGATCTACTATAGTTTAAATCAGGTAGTGAGTCTATACCTAAAGGAGGTTATTTCATGACATGGAGTGCCGGTGCCAATTGTATTTGATCGAGAGCCGCGCTTCACGTCAAATTTTTGGAAAAGCATGCAAGAGAGAATGGGAACACAGTTAAGGTTGAGTACCGCCTATCATCCTCAGACAGACGGACAGAGTGAGCAAACAATACAAATGCTGGAGGACATGCTTAGGACTTACTTGATGGACTTGAAGGGAAATTGCGACGACCACCTACCCTTAGTCGAATTTGCGTATAATAATAGTTACCATGCGAGTATCGGCATGCCACCGTACGAAGCTCTTTATGGAAGAAAGTACAGAGTGCTATTATGTTGGGATTAAGTCAGAGAGCGACGAATACTCAGACCATAGTTAATACAACAAATCGCAGATGTAGTGACAGTGATAAGAGCTAGACTAGTAGCAGCTCAAGATCGCCAGAAGAAGTATGCATATTGGCATCGACAGGACCGATATTTTAACGTCAGTAGTTTCGTATTCTTGAAGGTATATCCATGGAAAGGAAAGATCCATTTCGGCAAGAAAGGAAAACTAAGTCCAAGATTCATAGGACCGTTTGAGATACTGAAGCGAGTGGGCGAAGTGGCGTATAAAGTTACATTACCACCCGAGTTGGATCACATCCACAATGTGTTCCACATTTCTGTGTTACGACCATACAAGGCCGACTACAAGCACATAATTTCTTATGAACCCATTCAGGTGGAGAAGAACTTAGCGTATGAAGAAATTCCTGTCCAAAATCAAGATAGGAAAGAGCAAACTTTAAGGAACAAAGTCATTTCTTCTGGAAAAGTAATTTGGCGTAACAACGATGTCGAGGAGGCTACGTGGGAGTTAGAAGATATGATGATGAGTGATTATCCCCATCTATTTGTGTAACCTTGTAGCAATTCCGGGATGAAATTTTTATAAGGGGGGGAGGATGTAATACCCAAGAATTTTCACATCTTATTAAATGAATATATTAATGGAAATAAATATATATTTAAATATAAATATTGATGTATGGTAAGATAAGTGATTCAATTAGTGTAAATTGAAGTTATAAGTGTGAAGTTGTGATGAGAATTGAGTAATGACTTGTGTGGCATGAGAAGGGAAAATTTAGCAATTGAACCAAGAGGAAGATGAATTGTGTATGTTTATGTGATTCCATATAAGGAATGAATACACTCTTAGATTAGTAATATCAGTCTTGTGGATGTTAATTCATGTCATGTAAAACTAGTATGGCAATAGAAGTTGAAACTAGCTTGAAGCTAAACCAGTTTGGCACTGCCAGGGTCCGGCGTAGCTGCGCCTGCGCCCTCCCAGCAGTACAACTGGCGCAGCTACGCCAGTGGTCAGTTGGAGAAAATTAGTTTTCTTCAATAGAAATGAAATGGAACACTTATGTAATATGTGTGACATTAATAAAACCATATGATAGGAGTATATTTTAATGACATGGGGTACCTAGTAGTACCATGATATCGCATGTAGTTGTAATACCGAAATAATTAAATATCATTGCATTCTAGAAACTGAGAAGGAAATTAAAGGTTTAAATAAACATTAATATTAAATAATGTTATAATGTGGTTATGTGAGTAGTAAAAATAATTATGGGGGATACCTTGACAATAATTCCTAACTACATTATTTTATTACGTGTAATTAATGTACATGGATTATATGATGTGAGTATATAACTAATCCTTAATTTCCTATTATAGTAACAATTGTACATTAATATTATTTTATGGGAATTATAGAACCAAACCAAGCCTTAGATGATCAAATGTTGAGATTTTGCTCTTGACCCAAATTGAGTGACACAATAGTACATGAACAGTGACATGAAGCTAATTTACATAACTTCCAAAAGGCTAAGCAAAGGTGATAATTGCAAGGCCAATGGCTGGTGGTGGGTTGTTAAACAACTCCCTAGTAACCTTTGTTTTCTTCCATTACACCATGAACTCTAACCCTAGTGTAATGCCAATGTCCAGTCCAAGTTTTCTTTATAAATAGAAGCTTCAATTTCAATTTTTGTTGCTAGTAATTGTCTAAGTTTGAGAGTTCTAAGTTGATGAGCATTTGCATAAGCATACTCAGTGTGTAAGGAGTTCAATTCAAGCTTAAGGAGGTATAAACTCTAGTTATGTTCTTGAAATGGGTCTTGTTAAATTCTTGAAATTACTTGAATTTCTATGTCAAATAGTATGAATTAACATGCTATAATGTGTTTAGGAAGTATACTTACATGTATGAAATCTTTAATGATGGTTTGAAATAAGTTTAAATCGATAGTAATCAAGTTAGTTGTTACTCCGCAAAATAGAGTCTGTTACTGCTTTTGGTCTCGACATGGCGCAGCTGCGCCCTATTTATACTAGGGTGCAGCGCAGCTGCGCCGTACCTTAGAATCAGTTGCGCCCTGTTCATGCTAGGCGTTGAGAACTTGATATCATGACTTAGATATACCCCTAAAAAGGGGTATATCATCAGATATAGAGCTTTCTTATGTAGTATGAAGTGATGAACATGTTTTAGTGAGAGAGTTGTAATAAAAACCTAAGGTTTTGAAAACAAACTTTGAAGTATTTCATATTCTATAAGTTCTGGACTTAGTGATTCATACACATGATTGATTTCAAATACATAAGTATATTAACCTAATGTGAGCATGTTATACTAGATTAGCATACAAGATTAACGCAAACGTATAGTTTAAAATGAATTTAGAACTTTAGAAATGAACTTGATATGTATGTATGCCATGCTTATATACTGACTTTGCAAGCATGTTGGTATGGTTTAGAAATGCATGAATAACCCGTTAACTTGTGTTCATATGATTCGTAAGGAAGCACGAACATATTGGACTTATTAGTAAGCTTTACTAATGAAAATACGAACTTTGAACGTGAATGTTAACATGCTACTTTGAGAGTTAGAATCCGAGATCTATGAATATGTTTGATCATACTTTTAGACTTGCTAATGTATCATACATATATGCCTACTATGTTAGGACTTGTGAAATAAAGTGAAGACAAAATAAAGCATGTTTTTAAAAGAATAACTAAAATAGTTACATGTATGCAACATGAATACTCATAGGCATGCCTAATATGAGTTGTATGACTACCTTGTATGTTTAAAAAGCAAGCATGTTAGACCTTATGATTTCATGATCTTGAATGGCCTTAACTTGTTGAAATGTTCAACTTAGAACCATATTATGAAAGAAGGGATGTAGATTAACGTAAGAGACACGAAAGGACCTTTGACATGATAATATATATTATGTGTGAAAGATGTGTTCATGCCGGATAGAAACCACAAGGCAACGGCTTAGCCTTGGCTTGGCCAGAGGGTTGCGCAGTTGCGCCGGCCCTAGGCTTAGCCATAGTGCAGCTGTGCCGCCCTGGAATAAGGAGTCATGCAATTTGACAATCTGATTTTGAATAGTTAGCTTATATGATGCTTACATTGCTAGAAATGGTTTACAACCTACTAATACGTGTATATATGTGATGATTAAGTAATAAGATAGTGTTTGCCTTATATAATGGAAGTCCATGGATAAAAAGGTCTTAATCTTGAGCATTGTAAATTTGCTTATGAAATAACTATGTACTTCATTTCGTGATAAACCTATAAGCTAATATTGTACCATATGTGTATACTTAAATCATATCAAGCTTAAATAACGAATGTGTTAGCTAATGGGCATCCTATACTTATAATACACTATAAATATGATTAGAAAGTACTGATTTCTTAACGTGGATAAACTACGCTTAAGGAAAGTATCCTAAACCCTTGCGTTACTTTATTCAACGAATATCGTAAGCAAGTATCTAAACCTTATCTCTTTGAATGCAAGTTATCTTACTTACTTGTTCAATTGAGCTAGTATATTTAAACTCTTGTGAAAACTATTATTCATGTTGAACTTGGTATTGTTCTTGAATATTGTGGAAGTGTTTATGCCATTTGATTTGACTAGAATATGTGCATGTTTGTAAAACTATTCAAACCAATTGACTGGTGTGGAAATCTTGAAAACTGAGTTGAACAACCCTTATGGTAAGGGGAGTGTATATTGTTGGAAGCCCCAACACTCGAGTAAATATTACTGTAGTGTTATGCATAACATAGAGTATTGTAGACGGATCATATATCGTACTTAATTCTTTTGGATTATCAGTTTAATATTAGTAATTCTAGTAGATGTTCAATAGTCCTTAGTGACTGTTCATGTAAGACCCCAAATTTTATGAAATAAAAGTATTCAATTTTTCTTATAGTTACTATTCAGTAAATGGTTAAATTGATAAAAGTTTAAAGTTATGAGTGAAATATGATTTTTTCAAAATAAGCAAGTGGTTATAAAATAATCATTGTTGTCGGGGAATATTCGTTTGGTCGTGGAATATTCTTTCTGTCGGGGAATATTCGTACGATGGCGCAGCTATTTGTGGGCCCATAACGAATAACTGTCGGAAGAAGAAAACGACAAATTTAAGTTTTTACAAATAACGGCGTAGTTGTTACCGTTAACACTGTTGGAATACCCGGTGGTTAAAATACAGTAATACGCGTTATTGCACAGTAGCACACGGTATTATTGATTCTTACGTAAGAAGGCACTACTCAATAATTGTTACAGTAATTACTGTTCAATATTTTATTTTATTGATTCAATAATTGCTACGTTGAAATTTTGTATTATTGTTGTTCAATAATTGTTGCTGCACAGTATTTTCCATTATCAGATCAAAAATTCATATTATTTGAATAGTATTATTAGATAGCATTATTGGCAATGTCTAGAAAGTTCTGTCTAAGGAGAGGTTTGGTCATCTAATTGCGCGCCAGTAAGGAGAAATCCTTATTGGAAAGCCCCCTCTTTCCTGGGAACGGCCTGGTTGTCATAAATGTGATTCTGTAATATTATTTGTGAATAATTAATTATTGATTCATATGATAAGAAAATATTTATTTTATATGGATATAAATGAGGGATATATTTTTGTGGTTAAAAAATGAAGGAGTTAATGTTGAGGTTTTTATCCGTATTTTTATCGGAATGGAGGTATTAAAAATCAGGGTTTTTGAGATATTTTGCGGAGGTTATAATTTTTAATCCGACCGTTGGATCGTGGTAATTTTTGGATATGTTATACATATATAAGTTGAGTAGATGTCCACAAATTTTAAACCGTTAAAAATGAACGTATGATTTATTATGAATTTTACGAGATGACTGGTTCAGAAATTGTTGAATTTTCGGAGTTTATCATTTTGGTGGAAAATTCTAGAATTGGTGGGCTCCACTTGTGGTTGGTGAAGAAATGTGTTGAATTATATTTCAAATGTGGTGGGTGGGAATAGTAGCAAGTAAAGCCATCAGGTTGCAGGTCAAACCTACCAAAATTTTCCTATAAATAGAGGGCTAAGTTAGAATTGAAAATCACACCAAAAACATAAGCTTTCTCTCTTTCTCTCTCTATATTATGAAGCATATTTTGTGAGTATTTAGATACTTTGAGAGTTGCTATTCAGTGCAAGTTTCCTTCGACTTTACATTCCGGTCAGAAGTACTGCTGTTTTGAGGTAAGGGATAGTAAGGGATAGTAAGGAATAGTAATGGATTTTAAGGGTTGTTATGATTTTCAGTTTCGTAATTTTTATGATCTTCAAAAATTATGAAAAAATTTGAAATGATATTTTGATGAGTTTTATTGATTGTGTCCAAAAATGGTGATTTTTGGATGTATAGATTAAGAGTTATGAATTTTACGGGAAAAGACTATTTTAAAAGTAACCGCTTATAATTCCTTGTGGTTAACTCCAAAATTGATGAAATTTTTATTGGGAGTACATGTGTATGATAGAAGTATACTCTGTAAATTTTAGAATTTTTTGACAAAAGTACAATTTTTGATAAATGTCTAAATATTCGGCTATTTTGGCCATATGAAAAATAGTAAATGACTTTTAAAAATTTTGAGAAAAATATATGTTCACTATGGGACTATACTATGCTAAATCCCAGAAAAGAAATATTTTTGGAACTGATTTGGTATTTTTTATGAAAATGGTCTAGTTATGAGTAAATGAATTAAATATGTTTTGTGAGGAAAGAAAATTGGAAAATAGGATTTTATGGCTTGAGAATCCTATATGAGGTATATGCAGATTTTTGATGAGGGTTTTGGCTATTGATGATGAAATCTTAAGAGTTGACATTTTATGATGATTAAATGCATTAATTAGTAAAGTGTAAACAATTTAAATAAATTGTTTATAAGCTTAAGAAATGTTATTCTTTCAATATCATTATACCGAAATATTGGTATAGATTTTATTGTTGAATTTCTACCTTTTTGAGTCGAGGTTACTATTCATGAGTTACTATTCACGATAAAATTGGTTTCTTTTTCTAACCAAATTATAGTTGATTTATGAATATTGCTCTTGAAATTAAATCCATGTTTTGACCATATTATTTTTATAATCATATATAACATTTTTATAACCTTGATGTTGAAATTCTCTTTCGCTTGAGTGTAAAGATGGGTAAATTATTGGTATGATCATGACTATGGGTTCTCTTTGGCCAGTAGTGCAAAGTTGAATTGTTGACTGGTATGATCATGACCATTGAATTTGTAATTGAATATCTTTAGCTTAAGTGCAAAGGTGAAATGATCAACATGGTTATAATTATTGTTTATATAAATTCTTAAATGATTATATATTCTTTGAGGTATTAATATATTTGGCATGTAGTGCAAATATGAATTATTGAGGAATATCTTTGGCCTGTAGTGCAAAGATGAATTGTAGATGAATATCTTTGGCCCGTAGTGCAAAGATGACCTGTTGTTGAATATCTTTGGCCAGTAATGCAAAGATGAACGGTTGAGGAATATCTTTGGCCTGTAGTGCAAAGATGAATTGTAGATGAATATCTTTGGCCTGTAGTGCAAAGATGGTCTGTTGATGAATATCTTTGGCCCGTAGTGCAAAGATAAACTGTTGTTGAATATCTTTGGTCGTAGTGCAAAGATGGATTTATTAGTATGATTATGAACAGGAACTGTGATTTGGTATAACCATGATCTTTGATGTTTCAGGTAAAGACATGTGATGAAAATATTCTTCGTTCTGGGTGCGAAGAAAAATTTAGAATCACAATTATGATTATGAGTTATTTATATGATTGTGGACCAGAACTGTTGATTGATGTTATAGGGATAAAACATTGTTGATGGATTTTTAACATGGAGAAGATAATAGACTTTATAGTCTATTTGACTCTTCTAATGGATTGCTCGTTCCGCTGCAACTATGGTTGAAATTTTTATCATTTACCATATGTTCTAAATCTCTGATTTATTGTTGATGAAGGCTATTGATAATTGAATTATCTTTAGTCATGATATTCTTTACTGAGCTAGTTGTGCTCACCCTTTTGCTTCACAATTCCTTTCAGGTAATAAGAGTGTAGCTGGGTCGAGCGGGGGTAACAAGGGAATAGAACGGTGGTCATCATTTAGTAGTTATATTTGGTGAATATAATAGGGTGAGGCGAGCCCAACGTTGGAAGGGTGTTTTGCCACTATCATACAAGATGTCTAATGGCATACAACCTCGTGTCATCATAAGACAGGATTGCGCTCATCCACTTGCTGAGTATATTTACGAGCACTACCTATATAATCTTGGTGTTTGTTTGAAGTATAATTCACGATTAAAGACAATGGAGATAATGATAAGTCAAGAGAAGACTCACCATTGGGAAGAATATGATAGTAATCTTCTCGTTTTTTTTGGGGTCTATTGGGTCAACCAAGGATAATTCTGTGGCCATATGATATCTATCATAACCTAGACGCGTGGCCTCCCATGTACGAAGGTTTCCTTGAACACTTCCCAAAGATTCTAATTTCTAGAACAGTTTTTGACTATACCTTTATGTAAGGTACCTTTGTGAGGTGCTGATACATGATGGTGTCCAACGTCATAGTTGGTATATATTTGTATCCAAACTCACAGCATATGTGTTGTTGTATTTTGCACGACAATTGTTGTAATAAAGTTGTAGTTATTTTCTGTACCATATATTTGACGACTCAGAATGGGTTGGATGGAATGAACCTATTTTGGGGTTGTCACAGGTGGTATCAGAGCTTAGGGATATGATCTCTGGCAGAGATCGGGGAATAGGACTAGGAGGAGAGAGACGAGTAAATCCTTCGCTAGTGTGTCCTACCTAAGCTTATTTGTTGGTCAGTCATACTATTGGGATATGATGTGATATGTTAATTTGTTAAATTAACCTTTGTTTTTGAAGCTGTATTCTAGAATGATATCTGAAATACAGGAGATGAGCAATGGAAAAATCATGATGACAGAAAAGATGGAATCTGAAATGAAAGTAAGGTATTCTCAACTCTTTGAAATACCAGGTACGTAAATTTCGGGGACGAAATTTCATAAGGAGGGGAGATTGTAAGACCCCAAATTTTATGAAATAAAAGTATTCAATTTTTCTTATAGTTACTATTCAGTAAATGGTTAAATTGATAAAAGTTTAAAGTTATGAGTGAAATATGATTTTTTCAAAATAAGCAAGTGGTTATAAAATAATCATTGTTGTCGGGGAATATTCGTTTGGTCGTGGAATATTCTTTCTGTCGGGGAATATTCGTACGATGGCGCAGCTATTTGTGGGCCCATAACGAATAACTGTCGGATGAAGAAAACGACAAATTTAAGTTTTTACAAATAACGGCGTAGTTGTTACCGTTAACACTGTTGGAATACCCGGTGGTTAAAATACAGTAATACGCGTTATTGCACAGTAGCACACGGTATTATTGATTCTTACGTAAGAAGGCACTACTCAATAATTGTTACAGTAATTACTGTTCAATATTTTATTTTATTGATTCAATAATTGCTACGTTGAAATTTTGTATTATTGTTGTTCAATAATTGTTGCTGCACAGTATTTTCCATTATCAGATCAAAAATTCATATTATTTGAATAGTATTATTAGATAGCATTATTGGCAATGTCTAGAAAGTTCTGTCTAAGGAGAGGTTTGGTCATCTAATTGCGCGCCAGTAAGGAGAAATCCTTATTGGAAAGCCCCCTCTTTCCTGGGAACGGCCTGGTTGTCATAAATGTGATTCTGTAATATTATTTGTGAATAATTAATTATTGATTCATATGATAAGAAAATATTTATTTTATATGGATATAAATGAGGGATATATTTTTGTGGTTAAAAAATGAAGGAGTTAATGTTGAGGTTTTTATCCGTATTTTTATCGGAATGGAGGTATTAAAAATCAGGGTTTTTGAGATATTTTGCGGAGGTTATAATTTTTAATCCGACCGTTGGATCGTGGTAATTTTTGGATATGTTATACATATATAAGTTGAGTAGATGTCCACAAATTTTAAACCGTTAAAAATGAACGTATGATTTATTATGAATTTTACGAGATGACTGGTTCAGAAATTGTTGAATTTTCGGAGTTTATCATTTTGGTGGAAAATTCTAGAATTGGTGGGCTCCACTTGTGGTTGGTGAAGAAATGTGTTGAATTATATTTCAAATGTGGTGGGTGGGAATAGTAGCAGGTAAAGCCATCAGGTTGCAGATCAAACCTACCAAAATTTTCCTATAAATAGAGGGCTAAGTTAGAATTGAAAATCACACCAAAAACATAAGCTTTCTCTCTTTCTCTCTCTATATTATGAAGCATATTTTGTGAGTATTTAGATACTTTGAGAGTTGCTATTCAGTGCAAGTTTCCTTCGACTTTACATTCCGGTCAGAAGTACTGCTGTTTTGAGGTAAGGGATAGTAAGGGATAGTAAGGAATAGTAATGGATTTTAAGGGTTGTTATGATTTTCAGTTTCATAATTTTTATGATCTTCAAAAATTATGAAAAAATTTGAAATGATATTTTGATGAGTTTTATTGATTGTGTCCAAAAATGGTGATTTTTGGATGTATAGATTAAGAGTTATGAATTTTACGGGAAAAGACTATTTTAAAAGTAACCGCTTATAATTCCTTGTGGTTAACTCCAAAATTGATGAAATTTTTATTGGGAGTACATGTGTATGATAGAAGTATACTCTGTAAATTTTAGAATTTTTTGACAAAAGTACAATTTTTGATAAATGTCTAAATATTCGGCTATTTTGGCCATATGAAAAATAGTAAATGACTTTTAAAAATTTTGAGAAAAATATATGTTCACTATGGGACTATACTATGCTAAATCCCAGAAAAGAAATATTTTTGGAACTGATTTGGTATTTTTTATGAAAATGGTCTAGTTATGAGTAAATGAATTAAATATGTTTTGTGAGGAAAGAAAATTGGAAAATAGGATTTTATGGCTTGAGAATCCTATATGAGGTATATGCAGATTTTTGATGAGGGTTTTGGCTATTGATGATGAAATCTTAAGAGTTGACATTTTATGATGATTAAATGCATTAATTAGTAAAGTGTAAACAATTTAAATAAATTGTTTATAAGCTTAAGAAATGTTATTCTTTCAATATCATTATACCGAAATATTGGTATAGATTTTATTGTTGAATTTCTACCTTTTTGAGTCGAGGTTACTATTCATGAGTTACTATTCACGATAAAATTGGTTTCTTTTTCTAACCAAATTATAGTTGATTTATGAATATTGCTCTTGAAATTAAATCCATGTTTTGACCATATTATTTTTATAATCATATATAACATTTTTATAACCTTTATGTTGAAATTCTCTTTCGCTTGAGTGTAAAGATGGGTAAATTATTGGTATGATCATGACTATGGGTTCTCTTTGGCCAGTAGTGCAAAGTTGAATTGTTGACTGGTATGATCATGACCATTGAATTTGTAATTGAATATCTTTAGCTTAAGTGCAAAGGTGAAATGATCAACATGGTTATAATTATTGTTTATATAAATTCTTAAATGATTATATATTCTTTGAGGTATTAATATATTTGGCATGTAGTGCAAATATGAATTATTGAGGAATATCTTTGGCCTGTAGTGCAAAGATGAATTGTAGATGAATATCTTTGGCCCGTAGTGCAAAGATGACCTGTTGTTGAATATCTTTGGCCAGTAATGCAAAGATGAACGGTTGAGGAATATCTTTGGCCTGTAGTGCAAAGATGAATTGTAGATGAATATCTTTGGCCTGTAGTGCAAAGATGGTCTGTTGATGAATATCTTTGGCCCGTAGTGCAAAGATAAACTGTTGTTGAATATCTTTGGTCGTAGTGCAAAGATGGATTTATTAGTATGATTATGAACAGGAACTGTGATTTGGTATAACCATGATCTTTGATGTTTCAGGTAAAGACATGTGATGAAAATATTCTTCGTCCTGGGTGCGAAGAAAAATTTAGAATCACAATTATGATTATGAGTTATTTATATGATTGTGGACCAGAACTGTTGATTGATGTTATAGGGATAAAACATTGTTGATGGATTTTTAACATGGAGAAGATAATAGACTTTATAGTCTATTTGACTCTTCTAATGGATTGCTCGTTCCGCTGCAACTATGGTTGAAATTTTTATCATTTACCATATGTTCTAAATCTCTGATTTATTGTTGATGAAGGCTATTGATAATTGAATTATCTTTAGTCATGATATTCTTTACTGAGCTAGTTGTGCTCACCCTTTTGCTTCACAATTCCTTTCAGGTAATAAGAGTGTAGCTGGGTCGAGCGGGGGTAACAAGGGAATAGAACGGTGGTCATCATTTAGTAGTTATATTTGGTGAATATAATAGGGTGAGGCGAGCCCAACGTTGGAAGGGTGTTTTGCCACTATCATACAAGATGTCTAATGGCATACAACCTCGTGTCATCATAAGACAGGATTGCGCTCATCCACTTGCTGAGTATATTTACGAGCACTACCTATATAATCTTGGTGTTTGTTTGAAGTATAATTCACGATTAAAGACAATGGAGATAATGATAAGTCAAGAGAAGACTCACCATTGGGAAGAATATGATAGTAATCTTCTCGTTTTTTTTTTGGGGTCTATTGGGTCAACCAAGGATAATTCTGTGGCCATATGATATCTATCATAACCTAGACGCGTGGCCTCCCATGTACGAAGGTTTCCTTGAACACTTCCCAAAGATTCTAATTTCTAGAATAGTTTTTGACTATACCTTTATGTAAGGTACCTTTGTGAGGTGCTGATACATGATGGTGTCCAACGTCATAGTTGGTATATATTTGTATCCAAACTCACAGCATATGTGTTGTTGTATTTTGCACGACAATTGTTGTAATAAAGTTGTAGTTATTTTCTGTACCATATATTTGACGACTCAGAATGGGTTGGATGGAATGAACCTATTTTGGGGTTGTCACAGTTCAGTATAAATAATTTTATCTAGTTGGATACGTTGATAGCCTTTAAATTCATATATATCTGTTGATCTATATTGAACTATCATTTCATATTCCAAAGATTTGATTCGAGAATTGTTGATACTCATTGTTCATGATATTATTCTAAGACTCTAAAGTATCGTGGAGACTATACCTTGATTTTTCAAATTCGTGATATAATACTCATTATCCTTATTATATATTACTTGCTGGGCAATTTGTGCTCATTCTTGCTTATTTAAAACCTTTCAGTTAAGGCGGAACAGGGAAGTGTCTCTGGGAAAGACAAGGGCAAGGGCAAGGCTACCGACTAGCTTATTCCTTTATGTTTAAAAGTGTTATGTTGTATTAAGACTGTCTTTAGACTATGTTTAAGCTTAAGTAGGATTATGTAATAAGTCTTTATTCGATATTAGTATGTAATCTATTAAATACTGCAGATTGCGAAATCTCGAAGAATAAATATAATAAATCATTGTATATTATTCTAGATTAGATCTTCTGCTGTGAATGTGTAATTTTAGTTATTATTATATTACCATGAGCAAGTGACGAACCAAATTTGAGTGACCAAGTGGCAGTCCAAATTTGGGGGCATCATAATATCAATGCTGGATTATTAAGTGTTTATGAATAAATCACTGGGTATGAAAGGTTGATCCCCTTGATTACTAAAACTTATTAAAAGGTCCAGTTTAAATTCTGAGAACCTTGGCAAATGTTCATGGTTATTTCAAATGACTCAGTACCTTTTATTCAATTATTCGAATATTCAACTATTGACTATTAATTCATGTTCCTTCACAATTTTATAATGTTGTTGAACATTGAAAGCGAAACTTCTTTATAATCATGATTTATCTCCCTTGTGTATAAACTTGCTAAGCAAATTAGTTGTTTACCCTTGCTATATCATGACATTTATTTCAGCTAAGGCATAAACGTCTAAAGGGGACAAAGGAAAAGGGAAGGTTCAAAAGTAGATGTTTGAGAAGGATTATGTACTAATTTATTTTAAATGCAATTTAGTTATGTAAACTCTTTATAGTATTAAGAGTACGTTTTAAGTTAATGTTAAAGAACTTTGGGACTATGATTGTAAGACTTTATTACTATTATGATAAACAATGTACGTTTATTCTTCTGCATTAGTTAGAAAGTATGTTTGTTATTGAGTATCGTGAACACCGAATTCGAGGTTAGGAAACCCAAATTTGGGGGCATAGCCATCTTGATAACTTGCTCATTGTAAGGAAGTAAATGTAATTCTTTGGTGTGATATGCCCAGTGGTTTGCTTAATGACCAGCTCAAAATCCCCAAAGACAGGTAAACGTTTAATATCCGTGGATTGGGTCAATTTCAACCCTATTATACAACCTTCATACTAAGTTGTGTTGTTGGTATTGACAAACTATAATTTGACTATAACGGGATACTATTCTCCCAAAATAGATACCAGATCTGCCCTTGCTCTGTCACCTTCCATGTTTACAGCTCAATCAAAATACAATTTCCATGCTCAAACTATATTTTCCTGAAGGCTTTGTTGAATTATCATTACTCCATCATCGGGGAAATATATTTCTAAGGGTTCGAAATTCCTTGATGGTGCTTCAGCCAATTTATTTGCAATTCCTTGACCTGTGATAGACTTTTGAGTCACATAGATGATGTCGAATTATTAGAGATTCAACTGTCATTTGGACAGTCGACAATTCAACATGGGTTTGTTGAAGACGTACTTCAGAGAATCTATACATGATATAAGATAGGTTGTGTGACCATGGAGATAATGTTATAACCTCATGGCGGCCCATGCTAATGCACAACAAATCTTTTCAATCAAAGTATACTTCTGCTTGCCGCTGCTAAATATTTTGTTAAGGTAATAGATAGTTCTTTCCTTGCCTCTATCGTCTTTTTGTCCCTGCATGCAGCGCATAGCATTGTCATTGACTGACAGATACATAAACATGGGAACATTGTCCCTTGGAGGTACCAATAAGGGAGCTTTGACCAATTGCTTTTTGATGGAAATGAAGGTTTTTTGGCACTCTTCATTCCACTTCATGGAGGAGTTTTTCCTTAATAGTTTGAAGATGGGCTCACACATTGCTGTGAGTTGAGAGATGAATCTGCTGATGAAATTGATACTCCACAGAAACCCCTGTATTTCCCTTTATGTTTGGGGCGCGGGCATCTCAGTGATGACTTTAATTTTGGTGGGATCCAGTTCAATTGTAATACCCAAAATAATAATAATAATAATAATAATAATAATAATAATAATAATAATAATAATAATAATAATAACTAAATATTAAATAATAAAAAAATTATTTTGGTTTACAACATATTAATTGGACTTGTTTATTTGGGTCAAATTGTATTTAATTTATGTGGACTATAATAAATAAGAAATTTCATTAATTTGGGTTTTTAAAATTTATTAGGCCTTAAAACATATTGGGTCTAATTTATATTTATGTAATTATAAATTCTATTAAATTAAGAGAATTAATAAAATATATTAATTAATAAATAAATAGTTAGACCTAAATTTATTGGCATTACACGAGTTGGAGGAAGATTTTGAAAGGGACATAGCAGCCGGGAAAAAAAAAGGGGAAACAAGCCGCCTCTAATTATAAGCCGGGGAAAAAAAAGAAAGGGAAACAAGCCGCCGCTAATTATATTGTGAAAGAAGTTGTGTACGAAATAATCAAAAAAGCATCATCAGGTTTGTTTTTTTTTTTTTTTTTGGTACGTTTCTGCATATCAAGGATTTTTATGTTTCAAACTTCTTTTAGTTTCATGATTTAGAAATGGAAAAGCACACACACACACACACACACACACACACACACACACACACACACACACATATATATATATATATATATATATATATATATATATATATATATATATTGTATATATATATATATTGAATCTGCTAAAAATAAATAAATAAATAAAATTTCGGAACATGATTTATGGTTCAAGTTACAGAGCAGTGATTCATAATATGTATATATATATATATATATATGATTGATTTGTCAATATAAAAAGATTATATATATAGTTGATTTCAGGCTTGCAGGTAATCTGCAGGCGATGATTTCATGTTTTTTTTAATTTTTTATTTCAATAATTATTTGGCCATAAAATTTATAAACGGAATTAGCGAATCAAATTGAAAGTTATGTATATTAATTTAAACTCGTTAATCTTGTTGATAAAATTATAAAATTTACTTGATAATAAATTTAACAGCATTATGTTGTTAATAGGTAAATTTGTAATAATTTTTTATTATTTTATTAGATTGACTTGAAGTTGATTAGCATAATCTTATTTAAATTTTGGGTATTACATTGCTTAATTCAGGTACGAATTTCGTACTCCTTCAGCGACACTCTTATTAAATTAAGTTTGTTCGTTTTATTTCTCGTTTCGTAATTAATTATAGTTTCCCATAATTATTCATTCTCAAATTCATGTGATAGTTTCGTCTTGGTATTGATACTTAGAACTCGCGTTTGTACTCTTGATCTAGTGTATCATCTCTTGTATTTATTTGGATTTTTGTAGAAAGTACATGTTAATATATTTTAGAGACTTTGTGTGGATGATTCGTTTCAGTTAACATATACATATTAGAACCCATTTGTGTTAATATTGTGTCACATGTGTTGTGACATGATATTTTTGTTAGAATACCGTAGGGTATACCTGAGCTATAACCATCTGTGGGGGTACCACATGCATGTCCTCTTGGCACCGAGGCATGACACCTTTCGTGGCGGTGTGATCAGTCCACGGCGTCTCCGTTTTGTACTCCGGTGGGAGTTGACCATTTGGTGTTTTGTTGTGGGAGGCGTATGGGTCGACCCTAGTTTTTTGTTTTGTTCTGTTCTGCGGAGTGGTGCTGTTTGTGCCAAGCACGCCTTCTGATTTTGTATGCATCTGGATTGCGCAGTCCGATGTGTGATTTTACCTATGTGGCATTATTTTAATTGCCTGTGTGGCATTATTTGACTTGTCTGTGTGGCAAGGTATATTACTATTTATTTTGATCTCGGTATGAAATAACACCCAGCCATTTGATTCAGCCTATCATTTTGTTCTACTAGTGTTGTTCGTTTCGTTTCAGTTCGTTTTGTTTCAATTCATTTAATTGAGTTAGTTATTTCGGTTCATTACTTGTATTCTATATCCGTATTGGGCATTTGGCTCATGCTGTATTTTTCTTCCGACAGATAATCAGAGGGATCAAGGGCAAGTGTGACGAGAGCTCCCTTCTATCTAATGGTTTATATATATTTCGTTAGGCTATGATAAATTGATCTATTTAGAGTTGTAATAATTAGTTCAGATTGTGGTTTGAGCCAGTGTGGCATTTATTATGGTTTGTCTTATGACATTTAATCGTTATGAGATTATTCTTTTGTGATTTAGAGCCTTGTTATATATATTCATTTGTTTTGTTGAGTTTTGAGTAACCTCTCTTTCTATTTCGGAAAGAGGGTGTTACAGAGTTGGTATCAGAGCTTAGGTTCTTTCTTGTAGAAAACCTATTTAGGTTTGACCTGTGAGTTATGGGTAGACTTCTGGGTTAGGTTTTTGTTCTGTTTGTTTTTCTGTTCATCTATCATATCAACTATATTCGAATTTGTCTCCAATCTGCTTTGTTTATGTTCATGATCTCTTTCTTAGATGGCTCGTAGATCCGCTAGAGTTGTTGGGAGGCGAGGTAACAATAAGGGAAGAGGTGAGGGTCAACCCAATGAGCAACCTAATGATCAATTTAATGCTCAATTGGCTACCTTGGTGAATCAGGCGGTGAACCAGGCTTTACCTCAGTTGGTGGCACAATTTGTACAGGCAATGCAGCAGCCGCCACCAAAAATTCCTGAACAGGAGAACCCGAGAAATAATGGTCCATAGGAAAACGAAGTGGAAGAGAATGTAGATTGTTATGATCAGCAGGTGGTTCCAATGTATGTGTGGTTAGAAAGGTTTCAGAAGCAGAAACCACAGTCATTCAGTTACGCTCCGACTCCAATTGATGCAGAGAATTGGATTGCCCACCTGGAGAAGATTTTTGATGTGTTGGGATGCTCAGATAATCAAAAAGTGTTGCTTGCTGCTTACAAGCTGGAAGGGGATGCGCAGAGGTGGTGGAAGGCGACGAAAGTAACAAAATGTGAAAATTATGGTGAGACACTTAATTGGGTGGAGTTTTGTGAAGTCTTTTATGTGACGCCCCCAAATCCAAGTTCAAAAACCTCAGATTCGGTGCTCATGATCTATCATCAGCATAAGCATTCTATAAACTATAACGGAATAATAAACATACATTGTTCATTATAATAAAGTTTCATAACATGGTCCCAATGTCTTCTTGACCTTAACTTAAACACACCATTCATATTACAAAAGGTTTACATAAGAAATTCCATCAGATAATAATAACTTATATTCATTCTAAACTATTCCTGTATCTTGCCCTTACCCTTGTCCTTCGTATTGGATCCTTCAGACTTAGCTGAAATAAATGTCATGATATAGCAAGGGTGAGCAACTAATTTGCTTAGCAAGTTTACATACAATGGAGATATATCATGACTGGAAAGGAGTTTCGCTTTCAATGTTCAACAATAATATAAGGTTTTGAAGGAACATGAATTAATAATCAACAATTGAATATTCGAATAATTGAATACCATGTACTGAGTGGTTTTGAAATAACCATGAACATTTGCTAAGGTGCTCAATCATTTAAACTAGACCTCTTAATAAGTTTTAGTATTCAAGGAGATCAGCCTTTCATACCCCGTGATTTATGCATAAACACTTAATATTCCGGCATCGATATCATGCCTTAATCAAATTCGTTCTTTTCTCAGTCAAGAGTTCTTATCATATCAATTTAATAAGAACATCTTTTTAAAACACATTTGATTTAACAAATTTAAACATGCTTGATCTAGCTGATACAATTAGCATAAATCTATCTCATAAACAGTTCATAAATGAAAGAACTTTAATTTAATTCACAGTCCAATAATAATAGAACAAGAATTCAATTGCACAAAATGCGAATTTCAATAATCAATATAGATGTGAATAATCATCAATAATTATTCACTAACATGCTTTGAAAATAATAACTCGAGTTTGAGTTAGGACACTTGCCTCGTCTGTAGATTACGGCTACGCAATTAATTTATATCCACTATGCAGTTAAATTATCTTTCTTTGAGAGACCTATAGTTAATCTTTCAATTAGTTATAGTATAACATTAGATTATGTAATCACATAAATATTATACATTACATTTAGTTTTTATAAACATTATCATGTCTTGATAATGTTACTATTAAATAACAACATAATATTATTAATCTTGATAATATTTAATTCACCTCTTAGTATTATTAGTTCCCTAATACTACTTTCATTTGCTTACTAATATTATTAACATCTTAATAATATTTTAATACCTTACTAATATTATTAATCCTCTTAATAATAGTTTAATTAATATTATTACTTTAATAATATCTTACTTATGCTTTAGTAATATTATTAATCATTTAATAATATTTTATTCATTTACTAATATTATTAATTATTTAATAATATTTTATTCATTTACTATTATTATTAATCATTTAATAATATCTTATTCCATTACTAATATTATTAATCATTTAATAATACTTTAATCATTTATCAATGCTTAAATCAAATATTATTAACCATTTAATAATATTTTAAAGAAATTTTAATCTTAATATTTTTATTTACATATCAATATCATATTCTAATATTATTAATATTATAATAATATTTTAATAATTTATTGGATTAATAAACAATTTATTCTAATTGTTCACCCTTTATTAAACCTCTTATTTAATATCCATAAAAGGTCATAAATAATATTTATTATCATAAATTACCAAAGTACTCTAAGATAGTCATGATATGATATATTATGAGTATTCAAGCATAAAAATCACATTTTTCTTATTAAAGACATTATTTAACTATTTATTTTCTTTTATTCATAACTTAATCATTTTTAGGAAAAATAGTAAATTGATTTCAAAAATTCGCAACCTCTGTATTTTGACAGAATATGAACCCACAAGGATCCCCAAATTTTTCTAGAATTTCAGAAAATGATTTAGTATTTTTAAAGTTCCCAAAACACTCGGATCTTGCTTCATTTTTAATAAATTGAGTTTTGCTACGAAAAATCTGAAATTTTCAGGGTATGCTCTCCTAACATATATGAATCTACTGTAACAATTTCGGAATTTTCCAGTGTATACACAGTGAGATATTTGAAGGTAAATATTTAGGAGTCCTTCACGGAAATAGTCATTACGCACAATCTATAACTCAAAACGTGTGCGTTCTTTTTCCTACATGTAGATAGCTTCTCAAGGTAACTCTGTGATTTTTCCCAAATTTTTAAGGGACATGAAACTGTCCGAAACAGACCCATGAAAAACGGGATAGAAACTATTTTAGGGTTTTTGAACCCTTAACATTTTCAAGTGGGCTGTTTTGGGGAAATCAGTTTCAAAGGTTTCAAAACTTTCTAGATTTGTGGGATATCACTTGGGTTTACTAGATAACTCATATATCTAGCACCCCTCTTCGACGGATCACAAATTCAAGTTGTAAAACTTGAGTTACATAAGATTTAGTGGAAGAAAAACAAGAGTTTTCACCATTGGAGAACATATGCTCATATTCTTCCTCTAAGCCTTTGATCTAACACTCAAGATACTTAGTTCCATACATGATTATATGTAGGACTAGGGTATCTTGAGTATTTGTTCATAAGCCAAACAAATCTCAAGCTTAAAAAAATAAAGTAGAAGAAGAAAATGAAGGTTAGTTTATACCTTGATTTAATGGCAACCTTCCTTGATTTACCAAAGTAAGTGATTAACTAAGGATGCATGAACAAACTAGCACTCCTATCCCTCGCTCTCAATAGCTGAACCTCTCTCTCTCTTTTCTCTCTCTTGAAGTGGCTAGCTTGGGAGAAAATTATAAGAGGGAGAATGAGAGAAGAAATAAAATGAAAAAAAATGAAATAAAAGGATACTTGCAACAAATATAGATACACTTAGTGTATCTAGCTATTACCCCCCATACTTTTTTTAACCCATGGATAAAAGCTCTGTCTTATCACATTACTTAGTCTAATCATGATTAAGGATGCTTAATAAAGTAACAACCAATGGGAGCTTGACAACCATGTCCTTTTGTGTAAGAGTTACTACTAATGGACATGGCTTAGCTTAATTAGTTGCCTTAAATGGCCTAATATGGCCAGTCATTCTAACCCCATCATCTCATCCATTTTGCTTTTATTTTAATGCACAATTTGATTAATCAAAAGTCTAAAATACCCTTAATCAAGTGGGCTAAGTATTGGTTTGCATGTTATTTCATTTGGGCTTCCTCCTTAATTGTTTTGGGCTATGTAATAAACATAGTCTAGCAATTTTAATATATGTTACCCAATTTGATTATTTAGGGTTCCCATTCCTAATCTTATGAAATTTAATTACCTATACATGTGACTTTAGCTTATAACCTAATTAGGTTCACAAGAATTAGGTTTAAAATTATTAGTCACTTGAAATAATAAGATTATCTACTTAAGTTAGTATACATATTAAATACTAACCTCTCCTTATTACCATAACCCTTAGGTTATTTAATTGTCTCACCTAATGTATAATTAGGTTACGAGGCTTTTATTTTTAATGAAACCTATAAATGTATATATCCATAACTATAGCATACATGTTAATTGACCCATGCACCACTTCACATATGTTGTCACATATTAAATCACTGTATAACACAAAGTTTTAAATATTAATAATGTACATACATATATAGTGACTTAAAATTCACGGTTATTACATCCTCCCCCCCTTATAAGAATTTTGTCCCCGGAATTACTTATAGGGTTACTCAAAAAGATGTGGATAACTTTCCCTCATCCTTTCTTCGAGTTCCCACGTAGCTTCTTCAGCATTGTGGTTCCTCCAAAGAACCTTTACAGAATGTATAACCTTATTTCGCAATTTCTATTCTTTTCAATCTAAAATTTCAACTGGAATTTCCTCGTACGACAAATCCTTTTCGACCTGAATTGGCTCGTACGATATCACGTGCTTGTAATCAGGCTTGTATGGTCGTAGCACTGACACATGAAACACATTATGAATATGTTCCAGTTCAGGAGGTAGAGCTACCTCATACGCCACTTCGCATATCTTTCTCAAGATCTCGAAAGGTCCAATAAATCTCGGACTCAGTTTTCCTTTCTTTCCAAACCTTATCTTCCCTTTCCAGGGAGATACTTTCAAAAATGCATGGCTTCCCACCTCAAAATCTCTCTTCTGGCGATGTAAGTCTACATACTTCTTCTGGCGATCTTGAGCTGCTACCAGTCGGGCTCTTATCACCTTGATGATCTCTATAGTCTGCTGCACCAGTTCTGGTCCCAATAGTCGACGTTCACCCACTTCATCCCAGCATAAGGGCTTTCTATATTTCCTTCTATACAGTGCTTCGTACGACAGCATTCCGATGCTAGCGTGATAGCTATTGTTGTATGTGAACTCTACTAATGGCAGATGATCCTCCCAGCTACCCCTGAAGTTCATCACACAAGCTCTGAGCATGTCTTCAAGTGTTTGAATCGTTCTCTCGCTTTGCCCATTGGTCGACGGATGATACGCGGTGCTCATCCGTAGTTGCGTCCCCATTCTTTCCTGAAGGCTCTTCTAGAAGTTTGATGTGAATCGCGGATCTCTATCTGACACAATAGATACCGGTATGCCATGCCTCGAGATAATTTCTTTGATATACAATTTGGCTAGCTGGTCCAAACTATACCTGATCTTGATCGGCAAGAAGTGAGCTGACTTCGTAAGACGATCTACAATCACCCATATGGCGTCGTGTCCTTTTTGCGTTGCTGGAAGTCCCACCACAAAATCCATCGTGATGTGCTCCCACTTTCACTCTGGAATCTCTAAAGGCTGTAGTAATCCACTCAGTCGTTGATGCTCTACCTTGACTCTCTGACAAGTTAGACATCTGCTGACGCATTCTACAACCTCTCTCTTCATGTTTGGCCACCAAAAGTGTTAATGCAAGTCTTGATACATTTTTGTGCTTCCTGGGTGTATCGAGTACCTCGTATTGTGCGCTTCTTGCAAAATCTCTTCTCTTAGTTCTGGTACTAGCGGTACCCAAATTCGCCCTTCGAATCTCAACAGTTCGGTGCCATTAATCTTGTACTTCAATTTATCCCCTTCAGCTAACTGCTTCTTGATGTTGTCGCAATCTTCGTCCTTCTCTTGAGCCTCTTTAACCTTATCTAATAAAGTCGGGCCCGCTGCTACTGTAAATAATTTCTCATTGGTCTCCATCGGATACTTAACCTCTAAGTCAAGTCGTTCTAAATCTTTCACCAATTCCTCTTGAATGGTCAACTTCAGTAACTTCTCTCTGCCTTTTCTGGTCAGGGCATCCGCCACTACATTTGCTTTTCCTGGATGGTACAGAATCTCACAATCATAATCCTTGATCAATTATAGCCATCGGCACTGCCTCATATTTAGCTCTTTCTGCGTGAAGATATACTTCAGACTCTTGTGATCCATATATATCTCACACTTCTCGCCATACAAATAGTGCATCCAAATCTTCAAGGCAAAAACTACTGCTGCTAATTCCAGGTCATGAGTCGGATAACCCCTCTCATAGTCCTTCAGCTGACGTGAAGCGTACATAATGACCTTGCCATGCTGCATCAGTACACAGCCAAGACCCTTGTTTGACGCATCACTATACACTACAAATCCTTCCGTGTTGTCTGGTAAAGTCAACACAGGTGCCTGACTGAGCCTCTTCTTCAATTCCATGAAACTCTCTTTATATTTCTCCGTCCAAACGAACTTCACTGTCTTTCTGGTAAGGTTGGTCAACGGTGATGCTATCTTTGAAAAATCTTGGATGAATCTCCGATAGTATCCCGCTAATCCCAAGAAACTCCTAATTTTTGTCGGCGTCTTTGGCTGTTCCCAGTTGATAATCGCTTCTACCTTTGCTGGATCTACCGAAACACCATCCTTGTCGATAACATGACCCAAAAACTGCACTCTCCGCAACCAAAACTCACACTTGGAGAACTTTGCATATAACTTCTCCCTCCTTAACGCCTCCAACACTATCCTTAGATGTTCAGCGTGCTCTTCCTCTGTCTCTGAATATACCAGAATGTCATCGATGAACACGACAACAAACTTATCCAAATATTGTTTAAACACTCTGTTCATCAAGTCCATGAATGTTGTTGGTGCATTCGTCAACCCAAAAGACATTACCAGAAACTCAAAGTGTCCATAACGAGTTCTGAATGCTATCTTTGGAACATCCTCTTGCCTCACCTTCAGTTGGTGATAACCGGTCCTCAAGTCAATTTTTCAAAAATATTTTGCCCCCTTCAACTGATCAAACAAATCGTCGATCCTGGGCAACGGGTACTTGTTCTTAATGGTGACCTTGTTCAACTCCTGGTAGTCGATACAAAGCCTTAATGACCCATCATTTTTCTTTACGAATAAGACTGGGGCTCTCCACGGTGATACGCTCGGTCGAATGTATCCCTTATCTAACAATTCTTTTAGTTGAATCATCAGTTCCTTCATTTCCACTATAGCCATACGGTACGGTGCTTTGTATACCGGTGGTGTCCCTGGTGCCAAATCGATAACAAACTCTATCTCTCTATCTGGTGGCAATCTCGAAATCTCATCTGGGAAAACGTCAACAAATTCCCTTACAATAGGTATCTGACCTAGTTCACCCTCGACTCTGCGGGTATCCACAACGTGAGCCAAATAACCTATACAACCTTTCCTAAGTAACTTCTTTGCTTGCATCATCATCAGGCAACAAGATTGTCTCGGTGATTTACTGCCATAAAATACCACCTTTGACTTATTCGGAGTCTTTAGGTGTACCCACTTTTTCTTACAGTCGATGACCACCCCGTGACTTGATAACCAATCCATCCCGAGGATTACATCAAACTCTCCAAGACGAATCGGTATCAAATCCACGTTAAGCTTAAACCCTCTTACATCAACACAATAGTTCTTATGGATGTAGTTTACAGGGATAATTTCTTTGTTCGTTACTTCTACATTCATTGGGTGTTCTAATAGTTCACGAGGTAAACTTAATCTTTGAGCAAATTCATCAGATACAAAAGAACATGAAGCTCCCGAATCGAATAACACGTAGGCATTTATATTGTTGACCGAAATTATACCTGACACCACCTCCCTGGATGCCATGGCATCTTGCACTGTCATATTGAATGTCCTCGCTGTCGGCTTGTTTGGCTGGGCTGGTCCTCCACTAGTTGTCTTAGTGTTATTACCCCTGTTGCCGTTTCTGCCATCCGTGCTTTTCTTCTTTGGGCAATCCTTGATCCAATGTCCCAATTCACCACAGTTAAAACAACCTCCCTTCTTCACCTTAGAACAATTGGGTGAGGTATGCCCTTCTTGTCCACAGGTATAACATACCATTTTTCCTTTCAAGCACTCTCCCTAGTGACCCTTTCCATAGTTTCCACACACTAACTTCTTTTGTTGCACACTTCCTTACTGAATCTCCAAATTACTACCCCTACTGCTCCATTTCCGCTTCTTATTGTTGCTACCGCTACTGCTAACATTCTGATTCTCACCTTCTACTTTCTTCTTGTTCTTCTCCTGATTGTACTTTGAGACCGCTTCGCTTCCACCTTCAGCTATGAGAGCTTTCTCCAACAGAGTTGAGAATGACGTGATTTGTAGAACCGCTACCTTACTGTAAATCTACGACTTTAGTCCATTTTCGAACCTTCTTGCTTTCCTCACCTCCGTGTCTACCTGATGTTGAGAGAATCTGGCCAATTCATTAAACTTTGCAGCGTACTCTGACACTGACATATTCTCCTGCTTCAATTCCAAAAACTTGATCTCCATTCTCGCTTGTGTACTCTCAGGGAAGTAGTTCTCAAAGAACAACTTCTTGAATGCTTCCCAAGTCACGATTCCAGTCCCGGCTTTGTTCTGGTTGGCCTCCCACCAATAGTTAGCCTCACCCTTCATTAAGTAGGTAGCAAAAATGATTTTTTGTTCTTCTGCTACTCTAGCAATAATGAAGGCCTTCTCAATCTCCTTCATCCATGTCTGGGCCTCTATCGGGTCTGTTGTTCCTCTAAACTCCGGCGGTCCTACTGCCTTGAAGTCCTTAAAGTTGGCTAATTGGTTTCCGGCCTGATTACCCCCAGGTTGAGCTTGATTCCTCATGGCTTCAGCCATCATGTTGACAAAGACTCGCATTGGGTTTGGTTGAGCTCCCGCTGCATTATTAACTGACTCTTCGATCTCTTGGTTCCTTAGTACACGTCTGGGCGGTATTATCTAGTGAAATAAAATTCTAACATGTTACTCGAGTTTTATTATCATATAAGTACTTAGCATGTAACACGCTACTGTATTCAACAATCATATGATCATTATGGGAGAGTTTTCAATTACCAAGATTTTGGAAGTCTTTCTCCCTGATTAGTGGGTTAAGTTTGTTTTTAAAGAAAATTTTCCAAATCAGTCTACTAGATTCACATAACATTAAATAGACAATTTACTATTTAAATTTTTCCAACACATATCATAATAATAATGCATTTATATTCATATACCAATCTTCAGTGTCTCACATGATTAATACAGGTATATTCTTATAAATACAACTATCCCATTTTAAACACAAAAGATGGGATTAACTCAAAATGATACTTCTCTACAAACACAAATAGGGATACTACCTAACTACCTACTACCTACTACCTCACACCTCACACCTGCTGAGGTTTACATCAACATAAAACCCTATTACACAAAAGGGGTACTAATGCATCTATCTACAACTAGTCTATAGCATAATCATCACTGGTGGCCCTGCTGGATCACCTGAACAGGCTCCGGGGGAACCACCCCTCCATAGCTCTACGTCGAATGGATTGACTCAACTCTCCTATCTTGAAATGAGCCCTCCTAGTCCCACTGTGCTAGCCCTCATATGCTGCGTCTAGCGCCAGTCCTAAAGTCTCGGCCCTGACCTTCATGGCCTGCAGTGCTAACTCCAATTGGTCCACCCGCTTGGCTGACTCATAAAATGCCTCCTCCACGCGAATCTTATTTGCAATCTCCACGTTAAACTCGCCCCGCATCGCCAGATGCTCTATGCTCAGCTCTCCTAACTTTGCCTTTTCATGCTCTAGCTGTACCCTCAGAATCTCAACTTGCAACTAGGACTCATCCAACTTTCCCTTCTGCTCGACTACCTCCATATAGGCTTGATAAGCTGCCTCCTTGTATTGGCCTTCTGTGAACTGGAGTGTGTGGTTTTCAATCTCCAGTTCTCCCACCCTTCCTTCCAATTGACTAATTCTCCTCAACAAATCCTCTATCAGAGGACCATGAGGGGCTTCTTCTGGGACCTCATGCTCAATGGGATCCTGATCTACTGAGTGACTGTCATAGCGCTCGTCAGACATCCTACAATCACCATAAATAAAACCAACATCAGTACCACAATAAAATATATTCATTGATAAAATGAAATAATATTTTATTAAGTACAACACAAACTCGATAAATTTCCACAATCCATCTCCTAACATACTCTATAAGAGTTTTCTACTAAGGTTATAACCTAGGTTTCGCATTCCTAATGTTTATAACCTACGACTTTGATACCAACCTGTGACACCCCCAAATCCAGGTTCTCTAACCTCAGATTCAGTGCTCACGATCTATCATCATCATAAGCATTCTATAAACTATAACAAAATAATAAACATACATTGTTCAGTATAATAAAGTTTCATAACATGGTCCCAATGTCTTCTTGACCTTAACTTAAACACACCATTCATATTACAAAAGGTCTACATAAGAAATTCCATCAGATAATAATAACTAATAGTCATTCTAAACTATTACTGTATCTTGCCTTTGCCTTTGTCCTTCGTATTGGATCCTTCAGACTTAGCTGAAATAAATGTCATGATATAGCAAGGGTAAGCAACTAATTTGCTTAGCAAGTTTACATACAATGGAGATATATCATGACTGGAAAGGAGTTTCTTTTTCAATGTTCAACAATAATATATGGTTGTGAAGGATAATGAATTAATAATCAACAATTGAATATTCGAATAATTGAATAATATGTACTGAGTGGTTTTGAAATAACCATGAACATTTTCCAAGGTTCTCAGTCATTTAAACTGGACCTCTTATTGAGTTTTAGTATTCAAGGGGATCAGCCTTTCATACCCCGTGATTTATGCATAAACACTTAATATTCCGGCATCGATATCATGCCTTAATCAAATTCGTTCTTTTCTCAGTCAAGAGTTCTTATCATATCAATTTAATAAGAACAGCTTTTTAAAACACATTTGATTTAACAAATTTAAACATGCTTGATCTAGCTGATACAATTAGCATATATCTATCTCATAAACAGTTCATAAATGAAAGAACTTTAATTTAATTCACAGTCCAATAATAATAGAACAAGAATTCAATTACACAAAGTGCGAATTTCAATAATCAATATAGATGCGAATAATCATCAATAATTATTCACTAACATGCTTTGAAAATAATAACTCGAGTTTGAGTTAGGACACTTGCCTCGTCTGTAGATTACGGCTACACAATTAATTTATATCCACTATGCAGTTAAATTATCTTCCTTTGAGAGACCTATAGTTAATCTTTCAATTAGTCATAGTATAACATTAGATTATGTAATCACATAAATATTATACATTACATTTAGTTCTTATAAACATTATCATGTCTTGATAATGTTACTATTAAATAACAACATAATATTATTAATCTTGATAATATTTAATTTACCTCTTAGTATTATTAGTTTCCTAATAATACTTTCATTTGCTTACTAATATTATTAACATCTTAATAATATTTTAATACCTTACTAATATTATTAATCCTCTTAATAATATTTTAATTAATATTATTACTTTAATAATATCTTACTTATACTTTACTAATATTACTAATTATTTAATAATATTTTATTCATTTACTAATATTATTAATCATTTAATAATATCTTATTCCAGTACTAATATTATTAATCATTTAATAATACTTTAATCATTTATCAATGCTTAAACCAAATATTATTAACCATTTAATAATATTTTAAAGAAATTTTAATCTTAATATTTTTATTTACATATCAATATCATATTCTAATATTATTAATATCATAATAATATTTTAATAATTTATTGGATTAATAAACAATTTATTCTAATTGTTTACCCTTTATTAAACCTCTTATTTAATATCCATAAAAGGTCATAAATAATATTTATTATCATAAATTACCAAAGTGCTCTAAGATTGTCATGATATGATATATTATGACTATTCAAGCATAAAAATCACACTTTTCTTATTAAAGACATCATTTAACTATTTATTTTCTTTTATTCATAACTTAATCATTTTTAGAAAAAATAGTAAACTGATTCCAAAATTCGCAGCTTCTGTATTTTGACAGAATATGAACCAACAAGGATTCCCAAATTCTGGAATTTTAGAAAATGATTTAGTATTTTTAAAGTTCCCAAAACACTCGGATCATGCTTCATTTTTAATAAATTGAGTTTTGCTCAAAAATATCTAAAATTTTCAGGGTATGCTCTCCTAACATATATGAATCTACTGTAAAAATTTCGGAATTTTTTAGTGTATACACAGTGAGATATTCGAAGGTAAATATTTAGTAGTTCTTCACGGAAATAGTCATTACGCACAATCTATAACTCGAAAGATGTCCGTTCTTTTTCCTACGTGTAGATAACTTCTCAAGGTACCTCTGTGATTTTTCCCAGATTTTTAAGAGACATGAAACTATCTGAAACAGACCCAAGAAAAATGGTATATAAACTATTTTAGGGTTTTTGAACCCTTAACATTCCAAGTGGGCTGTTTTGGGAAAATCAGTTTCGAAGGTTTCAAAACTTTCTAGATTTATAGGCTATCACTTGGGTTTACTAGATAACTCATGTATCTATCACCCCCCTTCGACGGATCACAAATCCAAGTTGTAAAACTTGAGTTACATAAGATTTAGTGGAAGAAAAACAAGAGTTTTTACCCTTGGAGAACATATGCTCATATTCTTCCTCTAAGCCTTTGATCTAACACTCAAGATACTTAGTTCCATACATGATGATTTGTAGGCCTAGGGTATCTTGAGTATTTATTCATAATCCAAACAAATCTCAAGCTAAAAAAAATAAAGTAGAAGAAGAAAATGAAGGTTAGGTTATACCTTGATTTAATGGCAACCTTCCTTGATTTACCAAAGTAAGTGATTAACTTAGGATGCATGAACAAACTAACACTCCTGTCCCTCTCTCTCAATAGTCGAACCTCTCTTTCTCTTTTCTCTCTCTTGAAGTGGCTAGCTTGGGAGAAAATTATAAGAGGGAGAATGAGAGAAGAAATGGAATGAAAAAATAATAATATAAAAGGATACTTGCAACAAATATAGATACACTTAGTGTATCTAGCTATTACCCCCCATACTTTCTTTAACCCATGGATAGAAGCTTTGTCTCATCACCTTAATTAGTTTAATCATGATTAAGGATACTTAATAAAGTGACAACCAATGGGAGCTTGACAACCATGTCCTTTTGTGTAAGAGTTACTACTAATGGACATGGCTTAGCTTAATTAGTTGCCTTAAAAGGCCTAATATGGCCGGTCATTCTAGCCCCATCATCTCATCCATTTTGCTTTTATTTTAATCCACAATTTGATTAATCAAAAGTCTAAAATACCCTTAATCAAGTGGCTAAGTATTGGTTTGCATGTTATTTCATTTGAGCTTCCTCCTTAATTGTTTTGGGCTATGTAATAAACATAGTCTAGCAATTTTAATATATGTTACCTAATTTGATTATTTAGGGTTCCCATTCCTAATCTTATAAAATTTAATTACCTATACATGTGACTTTAGCTTATAACCTAATTAGGTTCACAAGTATTAGGTTTAAAATTATTAGTCACTTGAAATAATAAGATTATCTACTTAAGTTAGTATACATATTAAATACTAACCTCTCCTTATTACCATAACCCTTAGGTTATTTAATTGTCTCACCTAATGTATAATTAGGTTACGAGGCTTTCATTTTTAATGAAACCTATAAATGTATATTTCCATAACTATGACATACATGTTAATTGACCCATGCACCACTTCACATATGTTGTCACATATTAAATCACTGTATAACAAAAAGTTTTAAATATTAATAATGTACATACATATATAGTGACTTAAAATTCACGGTTATTACATTTTATCAGCAGTATTTCCCACCTGCTGATAAAGAGGCTTATGCTAGAGACAATATGTCCATTCGACAGAAAGATGATGAGTCCGTCACGGATTTCATGACGAGATTCACCAGGTTGGCAGGATTTGCGGAAACTTCTACAGGACTGCACCAGAACAGGCAGAGAAGTTCAAGTGGCGGATTCATTATAGGTATTTCCAACATCTTATTAACACCACGTTTACAGATGTGTCAGCTGTGGCAAATGCGGCCAAAAATATTGAGATGGAGCGACAAGATTTTCGGTCTTCTAAACTGGAAGGGATTTGAAAGAGGGACATAGATGACCAACAGAGTCAAACTTCGGGTCAGCATGGGAAGAATCAGGGTGGTCAGTGGAACATGAATCTTGGTGGTCAGCAGGGGCAGTGGAGTGGCCAGAATCAAAATAGGGGTTATCAGCAGATGCCTCAGCAAAGGCAGAATTGTCAACTTCAGCTACCATGGCATGGTCAGAATCGTCAGTAGGGGCATAATCGTCAGTAGGGGCAAAATTAGGGTCGTTATCCGGGATCAGCTGGTGGGGATAACCCAAATCTCATTCTGATAGCTCCTTGTGCTACTTGTGGGGCTAATCATCTGGGGAGGTAGTGCCACAGACTCACCGGTGTATGCTTCCTGTGTGGACAGATGGGTTATATGGCTATAGATTGTACCGAACCACGTGGAAACGGTGGAGGTGGTGATAATGGTGGCAATGGAGGTCAGCGTCAGGGTGGTCGAGTGTTTGCCTTGACGTATAACTAGACAATAGGTGCACTAGGTACTGTTTCTGGCACTCTTTTAGTTGGCAATCTTGAGGCATCTATTTTATTTGATACGGTTCTACTCATTCCGTTGTTTCTCAGTCTTTTGTTAAGCACTTGGGTGTGCCATCTCAGTCTTTAGATTCTGTTATGTCTATTTCTACCACGATGGGGACTTCTGTCGTTATTTCTGATTTGTATCGAGGGTGTGCGATCAGTTTTGGGGATAAAATTCGTAGGGCTAATCTTTTTTCGATGAGTATGAACGATTTTGATGTCATTCTCGGGTTGGACTGGTTGGATAAGGATCAGGCCACTATCGATTGTCAGGCGAAGAAGGTTATATTTAGAGATGTTAAGTCTCTAGAGTTCGTATTTCAGGGTTCACAGCCGAGTACAGTGGTGAAGTTAATTTTAGCTTTGAAGGCTGGGAAGTTGGTGGCAATGGGTTGTGAGGGGTATTTAGCATTTGTGAAGGATACCTCTAAGGGTGAGTCTCGTATTGAGGATGTTCCAATTGTTCGTGATTTCACGATGTGTTTCCTGAGGAGTTGTCTGGGTTGCCACCGCAGCGGGAAGTGGAGTTTGCTATTGAGCTTGTTCCTGGTGCCAGGCCTGTCTCTAAGGCGCCGTATTGGATGGAACCATTGGAGTTACAGGAGTTGAAGTAGCAGTTGGAGGAATTGTTGGATCGTGGTGTGATTCACATAAGTGTTTCATCGTGGGGTGCTCCGGTCTTATTTGTGAAGAAGAAAGATGGGTCTATGAGATTGTGCATAGACTACAGGGAGTTGAACAATATTACCATCAGGAATCGGTATCCATTACCGAGGATTGATGACTTTTTTGACCAACTTCAGGGGGCGAAGTATTTTTCGAAGATAGACTTGAGATTGGGTTATCATCAGTTGAGGGTAAGGTTTGAGGATATTCCTAAGACGGCTTTTCGCTCTCGATATGGGCATTACGAGTTTCTGGTGATGCCATTCGGGTTGACTAATGCTCCGGCGGTGTTTATAGATTTGATGAATCGGGTGTACAGGGAGTACTTGGACCAATTTATTATTGTCTTTATTGATAACATTTTGGTTTACTTCAAGTCTAAGAAAGAACATGAGAAGCATCTTTGCACAGTGTTGTGGATTTTGCAGAAAGAGAAGTTGTATGCTAAATTCTCTAAATGCGAGTTCTGGTAGGAGCAGGTTACATTTTTGGGCCACGTTATTTTTGCTAAAGGCATTAAGGTGGATTCTGCGAAGGTTAAGGCTATCACTAAATGGTCGAGACCTACTACAGTGACGGAGATTAGGTGTTTCTTAGGTTTGGCAGGGTATTATAGGCGATTTGTGGAAGGGTTTTCTTTGCTTGCCTTACCATTGACCCAGTTGATGAGAAAGGGCGAGAAATTTGTGTGGAATGAAGAGCGTGAGAAGAGTTTTGAGGAGTTGAAGAAAAAACTTGTGACAGCTCCTATACTTGCATTGCCGTCGGGGACAAGAGGTTACCAGATTTATAATGATGCTTCTAAGAAGGGCTTAGGGTGTGTTTTGATGCAACACGGTAAAGTGATTTCTTATGCTTCTAGGTATCTTAAACCTAACGAGGTGAATTACCCCACACATGATTTGGAGTTGGCAGTGGTGATCTTTGCCCTAAAGATTTGGAGGCATTATTTGTATGGAGAGACTTGTGATATCTTCACCGATCACAAAAGTCTTAAATACATTTTCACTCAGAAGGAGCTTAACATGAGGCAGAGGCGTTGGTTGGAGCTTCTAAAAGATTATAATGCGAGAATTTAGTATCACCCGGGAAAGGCAAATGTGGTTGCAGATGCTCTTAGCCAAAAGAGTTTAGGGAGTGTAGAAGCCTTTATTACACAACCTCAACTATTTTTATATATGGAGCGGCTCGAGATGGAATTGTATGTACGATGTTCAAACGGGCATTTGGCGGGTATGAGAGTGGAGCCCTCTCTTATCTCGTGGGTCAAAGAAGCTCAAAAATAAGATGTAGAATTGTGGAATATGACGTGGAATCTAGAAAAGGGCAACCATCCTGAATTTCATATTGATGACCACGGTGTGATTTGGTTGGGTGATCAGTTGTGTGTACCGTCAGATCCAATCATTCGAGAGACTGTGCTGGCTGAGGCTCATAGTTCGCCATTTTCTATTCATCCAAGTTCTACGAAGATGTATAGTTATTTGAAGAAGAATTTTTGGTGAAATGGGATGAAACGAGACGTGGCTGGATATGTTGGGAAGTGCCTCACTTGTCAACAAGTGAAGATAGAACATCAACGAGCTAGTGGTTTGCTGCAACAGTTAGACATTCTAGTGCAGAAGTGGGAGGATATCATGATGGATTTTGTGACTGGTTTGCCGAAGACTTTCAGGAAGAATGATGTCATTTGGGTAGTGGTGGACCGATTGACCAAATTGGCACACTTTTTAGCTATCCATAAGGGTTACTCGGTAGATAGGTTGGCACATATCTTTCAGCAGGAGATTGTTAGACTTCATGGTACTCCGGTGTCTATTATTTCAGATCGGGACCCACGGTTCACTTCACGGTTCTGGAAAGGGTTTCAACGTGATTGGGGTACTCGACTCAACTTTAGTACTTCTTTCCATTCACAAACTGATGGGAAATCTGAAAGGACTATTCAGACATTGGAGGGCATGTTGAGATCTTGTGCACTTGAGTGGTCGGGTAATTGGGATGATTACTTGAGCCTAGTTGAGTTTGCTTATAACAATAGTTGGCATGCAAGTATTGAGATGGCTCCTTTTGAGGCATTGTATGGTAGAAAGTGACGGGCACCGACTTGTTGGGATGAGGTTGGTATAAGGGCTATAGAAGGGCCTGAGTTAGTCCAAATCTCTACGGAGAAGGCAGCAGTGGCTAAGAAGAAATTGAAGTCGGCTCGATCACGGCAAAAGTCTTATGTTGATAAGCGCAAGAGGACTTTAGAATTTAAACCTGGTGAGCATGTGTTTCTAAAGGTTTCTCCTTGGAAGGGCATTCAGCGATTTGGGTTGAAAGGGAAGCTTAGTCTGCGTTATATTGGGCCATTTGAGATTTTGGAGAGGGTTGGTGAAGTTGCATATCGGTTAGCTTTGCCTCCGCAGCTAGCTCACGTGAACAATGTGTTCCATGTGTCGGTGTTGAGAAGTTATCACTATCATCCATTGCACGTGGTGTAATATCCATTCGATAAGATTTGGGAGGATCTTACTTGTGAGGAACAAGCTGAGGCGATTTTGGATCGTCAAGAAAGGATTATGAGAATGAAGACAATTCAGTTTGTTAAGGTTTTGTGGAAGAACCATTTGGAACGGGAAGCCACTTGAGAGATGGAGGAGTCTATTCGAGTGGAGTATCCGCATCTTTTTGATAATTAGGTACGTTCATTATTTTGATTCCGAGGACGGAATCCTTTTTAAGGGGGTATGTGATGTAATACCAAATAATAATAATAATAATAATAAATATTAAATAAAAAAAATTATTTTGTTTTAAAACATATTAATCGGACTTGTTTATTTGGGTCAAATTGTATTTAATTTATGTGGACTATAATAAATAAGAAATTTCATTAATTTGGGTTTTTAAAATTTATTGGGCCTTAAAATATATTGGGTCTAATTTATATTTATGTAATTATAAATTCTATTAAATTAAGAGAATTAATCAAACATATTAATTAATAAATAAATAGTTATACCTAAATTTATTGGCATTACACGAGTTGGAGGAAGTTTGTGAAAGGGAGATAGCAGCAGGGAAAAAAAAGAAGGGGAAACAAGCCGCCTCTAATTATAAGCCGGGAAAAAAAAGCAAGGGAGACAAGCCGCCTCTAATTATATTGTGAGAGAAGTTGTGTACGAAATTATCAGAAAAGCATCATCAGGTTTGTTTGTTTTTTTTGGTACGTTTCTGCATATCAAGGATTTTTATGTTTCAAACTTCTTTTAGTTTCATGATTTAGAATTGGAAAAACATATATGATTGATTTAACTAGATATATATATATATATATATATATATATATATATATATATATATATATGATTTTTCAATATAAAAAGATTATATATATAGTTGATTTCAGGCTTGCAGGCAATCTGCAGGCGATGATTTCGTGTTTTTTTATTAATTTTTTTTTCAATAATTATTTGGCCATAACATTTATAAACGGAATCAGCGAATCAAATTGAAAGTTATGTATATTAATTTAAACTCGTTAATCTTGTTGATAAAATTATAAAATTTACTTGATAATAAATTTAACAGTATTATGTTGTTAATGGGTAAATTTGTAATAAAATTTTATTTTATTTTATTAGATTGACTTGAAGGAGATTAGCATAATCTTATTTAAATTTTGGGTATTGCATTGCTTAATCCAGGTACGGATTTCATACTCCTTCAACGATACTCTTATTAAATTAAGTTTGTTCGTTTTGTTTCTTGTTTCAAAATTAATTATAGTTTCCCATAATTATTCATTCTCAAATTCATGTGATAGTTTCGTCTTGGTATTGATACTTAGAACTCGCGTTTGTACTCTTGATCTAGTGTATCATCTCTTGTATTTATTTGGATTTTTGTAGAAAGTACATGTTAATATATTTTAGAGACACCTTTCATGGCGCTGAAATCAGTCCACGGCGTCTCCGTTTTGTACTCAGGTGGGAGTTGTCCTTTTGGTGTTTTGTTGTCGGAGGCTTATGGGTCGACCCTAGTTTTTTGTTCTGTTCTGTTCTGCGGAGTGGTGATGTTTGTGCCAAACACGCCTTCTGGTTTTGCATGCATCTGGATTGCGCAGTCCGTTGTGTGATTACCTGTGTGACATTATTTTAATTGCATGTGTGGCATTATTTGACTTGTCTGTGTGGCAAGGTACTTTACTATTTATTTTGAGCTCGGTATGAAATAACACCCAGCCATTTGATTCAGCCTATCATTTTGTTGTGTTAGTTTTGTTCTTTTCGTCTCAGTTCGTTTTGTTTCAATTCATTTAATTGAGTTAGTTATTTCGGTTCATTACTTGTATTCTATATCCGTACTGGGCATTTGGCTCATGCTGTGTTTTTCTTCCGACAGGTAATCAGGGGGGATCAAGGGCAAGTGTGACAAGAGCTCCCTTCTATCCAATGGTTTATATATATTTTGTTAGGCTATGATAAATTGGTCTATTTAGAGTTGTAATAATTAGTTCAGATTGTGGTTTGAGCTAGTGTGGCATTTATTATGGTTTGTCTTATGACATTTAATCATTATGAGATTATTCTTTTGTGATTTAGAGCCTTATTATATATATTCATATGTTTTGTTGAGTTTTGAGTAACCTCTCTTTCTATTTTAGAAAGAGGGTGTTACATCAATGCCTCTTGGGCTTATTAGAAATTCCAGCATCTTGCTTGACTTGACACCGAAGGTACACTTGGCCAGATTCAGCTTCAAGTTATATTTGCCCAATCGGTTAAAAAGCTTTTTGAGATGGTCTATATGGTCCTCTTCCTCTTGGGATTTGACGATGATGTCATCCACATAGACCTTCTTTGTACATTAAATCATGGAAAAGGGCCATCCAGGCTCACTAATAGGTGGCACCGTCATTAATAATGTTGAATGATAACTGTCTGTAACAAAAGGTTTCCCATGGAGTGATGAAGGTTGTTTTCTCCCGGTACTCTTCAGCAACCATGATATGATGGTACCCAGCGGAGCAGTTAACAAAAGAATGCATGTCATACTGATCCGTGTTGTCTATTAGTATGTGGATAAAAGGTACTGAGAAATTATCTTTGAGACAAGCTTTGTTGAAATCCTGGTAGTCCACACATACTCATTCCTTCCCTCCAGGCTTATACGTAGGAACTATGTTAGCTAGCCACTCAGGGTAGGTTGATACTATGATGATGCCGGCTTTGAATTGTTTAACAATTTCTTCCTTGACTTTCAAACTCCACTCAGGTTTCAATCGCCTGAGGTTCTGTTTGACTGGCTTGAATCCTTCTTTAATGGGTAGGTGATGAATGATAATATAAGCAGACAAACCGATCATGTCCTCTTGTGACCGTGCAAACACATCCTGGAACTGGGTTAGTATAGCAACCAGATCTTTCCTTTGGCTTGGGGTAAGGTCCATGCCAATATGAATTTCTTTAGGGTTTTTATGAGGTTCTGATATTGACAAAGGTGGTTTGATCAAGGATTGGTATGGGTTTATCTTCGACCCATTCTTTGATCTCCTCAGGCACCTCGTAGTCCTCTTTCTCAATCCCTATCAAGTCAAAGTCCAACTTTACATCAAAGTTGTAGTCTTTGTGGAGATTTGACATTCCATCAGCAAGACTAGAAAAATCCAACTCTGGAGTCCTGAAAACAAAATGCTTTCACTCAATATATGAGATTCATTGATCATATAAAGCGTTAGCAAAAGTATGACAAAAGTAACTGCTAGTACTGTGCAACAAAAGTAAGTAGTTCATAATATCTATATAGTAGGGCAGAGGGATTTTCTGCCCTTTTTTACCCATTTCGTCAAATGCAAGGAGTGCTGCTCCAGTTGCCTAGGGTCAAGTCCTTGTGGGCAGCAGTGATGAAGGGGTAGTTGATGTCCTCCTCCTCTTTGAGGATGACCATAGCTGAGTTTATATCAGGGTTAATATTTTCCTTTGAGCGGTTTTCCTTAGCCTTGTTGATGCGAGGGGTCAGGATTTGATCTTCTAAGCAGCCATCATCTGGGATATCGTCGTTTATACCCTCAGTATGCACTAGAAAATACATCTTTGATAATCAATCCTATGACGCCCCCAAAACAGGTAAACATCACATATTCTGAGTCACCAAATACATAGTATAGAATACAAATACAATCTTAAATATACAACATGAGTTGTGAGTTTTAATACAAATATTGTCTTCTAGACAGTATTCAAACTCAAAATAAGTCATCAATACATTTATTATCACACTATTTCATAGAATAGTGAGGACTACTAATGCTATCATCTGGACTGTAACTCCGTTCCCCGACTAGTCCCTGCTACGTTCTCATTTCCTGAAGAGAACAATGAAAGTAAAAGGGTGAGCTCAACTAGCCCAATAAGAAATATTTTGACTAAGATAATGCAGAATAAATTATCGTTAGCCTTCAACAGTATTAAACTGATACAATATAACAAACATCAAGTTTAACTGCAGCGGAACAACCAATCCATTAAAAGAGTCAAGTAGAGAATAAAATCTACTATCTTTTATGATTTAAAAGGTTTTTCATCACTTTCATTGCTGTGACTCAGCTTAATAAATAATCCACATCATCCCTGCACTACGGCCAAGGATATTCATTAGTATCACAACCACAAATTATCCATGCACTATGGGCCAAGGATATTCATGTATTCATCAATGGTCATGATCATGCTAACAACTGTCCATCAATGCACTATGGGTCAATGAGGACTTTTACCATATCAATTGTAATATTATGGTCATGATTATACCGATTAATCCATGGTCATAATCATACTAAGTGAATCTATGCACTACAGGCCACAGATGACTTTCAACAAAATATAAACATGAGGATGATGACAATGATATAGGAATTCAATAAAACAAGTTCAAGAAATTAATTTATCCAGGAACCAATAACGTCCAAATTATCAACATGATACTTCTTTGTGGAGTAAAATTCAAGAATACTCATAAGAATATTTACATGAAAAGATATTGGATGAAGCGTAAATATCAAAGATATTCCACTAATTTCATGGAGTATAGAAGTCAAAGCTTTTATCAACTGAGTATAAGAGAATATATGAAACTGCAAATGGATTTTCGTCCGCCATGCGGTAATCCACTTAGACAGATCATTTTCACAATTTAATAAGGAATAAAAACAGAAGATCATTTGCCATGCATGTGATAATCCACATAGACAGGTTATTCCAACAGAATAATAAAGAATGAAATAATAGAAGAAATCACCATGCATGCGATAGACCGCACAGACAGGTTATTCTAACAGAATAATAAAGAACGGAACCAGGTCATGCGTAAATCGCACAGACAGGATGTTCCAACAGGATAATAAAGAACGGAACCAGGTCATGCGTAAACGCACAGACATGATGTTCCAATAGAATAATAAAGAATGAAACCAGGTCATGCGTAATCCGCAAAGACATGATATTCCAACAGAATAATAAAGAATAGAACCAGGTCATGCATAATCCGCATAGACAGGATATTCCAAGAGAATAATAAATAATAGAATATCAACAAAATTCACCAGGCATGCAATAGACCTCACAGACAGGTTATTCCAACAGAATAATAAAGAATGGAATAACAGAAGAATTTCCCCATGTATGATGTACTTCGCATAAACAGGTTATTCCAACATAATAATAAAGAATGAAATAACAATAGCTCTCTTCATTAATTCGAAAGAAATAATACCCCTTACGAGTACAACAAATAATATCCCTTACCTTAGAAGAAACTGGATATAGGAGTAATGAAGTAACAAAATGCTTTTCTTCTTTCTCTCTATAGTTTCTCTCTCTAGAGTTTCAGTGAATTCGTAAGAAATAATGAAGGAATGAGCTTCTATTTATAGGAGAATGGACTGAATAGTAACTAATTCATGAACGGTCCAGATTGATTTACTTTTAAATGGACGGTCCATATTGATTTACTATGCAGTATAAATAAAATATTCTAATAAAATTAAAATTTTTAAATAAAATATAATATATTCTATTTATAATCTAATAAAATGAATAACTTTATAAAAGTATTCTGTTTTATATAAAAAAGATTTTACTATACAAATACTATGCATAATAGAATATTATATATTCTATTTATAGTCTAATAAAACAAATAACTTTAAAAAAGTATTCTGTTTTATATAAAAAGATTTTACTATGCAAATACTATGCAGACACTATACAAATACTATGCATAATAGAATATCATATGTTCTATTTATAGTCTAATAAAACAAATAACTTTATAAAAGTATTCTATTTTATTACATTTATAATAATAATAAAACAAAACTTATCACCATTATTATAATTCACAACATTAATCGATCAGATTGTTCTCAGGAAAGAGGAGGCTTTCCAATAAGGATTTCTCCCTATTGACACGCAATTAGGTGACCAAACCTCTCCTTGACAGAACTTCTAGACATCGTTAATATTGTAAATAATATTATTAATAACTTTGTTATCTCAATTATTGATTTAATAATATATAAAATATCGACAATAATTGAATCAAATAACGTGAGATACTATGCAGCAATTACTGTAGCAATAATTGAACAAAACTGAGTGACTTCTCACGTAAGCATCAATAATCAATACCGTGTGCTACTATGCAACCACACGTATTACTGTACTTTGACTACCGAGTAGTTCAACAGTTTTAACGGTAAAACTTTCGTCGTTATTTTCATAAAAATATTTGTCGTTTTCTCAATCCGACAATAATTTTGTTGTGGGGTCCACCAATGATTGTGCCGTTGTACGAATATTTCCTGTTAAAACAAATATTTCCCGACCAATCGAATATTATATAACAACTTGCGTACTTTGCAAAATTTATAAATATTACCCACAACTATAACATTATATCAAATTCATTCCATAATATTCAAAAAAATATTTTGAGAAATTTAAATCTTTATTCATAAAATTTGGGGTCTCACAATATCCCCTCCTTATGAAATTTTGCCCTCGAAATTTACGTACGTACCTGGTATGCCGTATAGGTGAGGATACATTGACTTCACTTCAAATTATAACTTTTGAGGTATAACCTTTGAGTGTCGAATATAATCCTTCTTATCCAAGATTTTAACACGTATCTCCTCATACGTTAAATCTTCTGCTATCTCGTCTAATTCCAATTCAATAATGTGTTTCGGGTCATCCACATATTTACGTAACATCGATACGTGAAAAACGTTATGAACACGCGACATACTTGGCGGTAAAACGAGTCTATAGGTCACAATTCCTACTCGATCAAGGATTTCAAATGGGTCAATTAAATTGAGGGTTGAGATTTCCTCTCTTCATCGATTCTTGTTTCTAGAATAACGCCCTCTTGAACCTTCTTCTTCACATTCATCAGATTCGGGTGTGAAGCTTTAGCGGCTTTAACTTTATCAATTAAAGTCGATTTTACTCGTATATTTGCCACCATCACATGGGTCCCTGGAGTCTTAAACTCTATCTCCATCCTTTGCAAGTCATACAAAATAGATTTTTGTGTTAACAACATCGCACTCGTAAATGCATACGATCTTCTACTCAACGCGTCAGCTATCCCATTCGCTTTTCCCATGATAGTATTGAATGGTACGATCGTAATCTTCAACAGCTCGAGCCAACGTCTTTGGCACATGTTACGTTTGTTTTGGGTGAAAAAAATATTTGAGGGTTTTAGAAATGGGTTTTGTACTGGGTCAATACAGAATTCGATTTCACGCTCTAGGGGTAGGCTAAGAAGTCTTCAAGAATACATCAGGAAATTTATTAACAATAAAATATCATTCAAAACTGTGACCCTCATCCAAGACTTGGATAGCACGTCACATTGATATCTATCAACATGCCAGCGTTATTCATGACGTCTCCTACTGAAAGTCTGACTTCGGTGCATTCCATACAAGGAAGTCACCAGATAAAGGCTCGGGGCTCTTTACTTATGGCTTGATATAACAGTGATTGACTTTAGTGGTTTAGTTGCTTTAATTCGTATAACAGGTTGGTTAGGAATATAAAAGCTAACCACCTTGTGAAAATAATCAATTTTAGCATGATGAGTAGTTAACCAGTCGATTTCTAAAATCATGTCAAAGGTAAGTATTTTCAAAGAGATAAGATCGATAGGTAACGTGAAAGTATCGATTTGAATCAACAAGATTTATAAACAGTGGAGGTAACGAATGTTTCTACTATCGAAGTTTCAACCAATAAGTCAAAGTCTAATTTCTCCGAAGTCAAATTTAAACGTTGAGCGCAAGCAAGAGAGATAAAAGAATAGGTAGAACCGATATCGAATAAGGTATAGATTTCGCAAGAGCTTATGATTAACTTACCCGTAATAACCTCGTTCGGGTTTCTTGATAAACGCTCTCACTTAAACTACCGGCATTGACTTGTCTGAGACATCCTTTGGCATCACTATCCCAGCTGGACTTGACTTCAGTACATGACAAAATTGAGCTAGGTGACCTTCTTTTCCATAATTGTAACATGCTTTGGACTGCATCACGCAGTTTGGACTAATATGTCCCTCCCCTCCGCATTTGAAGCATACAACCGGCGGTCGTTCTCCTTCCTTAATAAGTGTTGGTGTTGTTGTCTTTCCATCATTGTTGAACCTTCTCTTCTTGAAATTTCCACTTCTATTATCTTAGCCATGATTACCACCGAAGTGGTTACCATTCTTGGCGTGATAATTTCCCCCACGATGGTTATCATTGTTCCGATGGTCGTTGCCACCGGTACGATTATTATCGTGTTGTTGGTCATTTCCTTTTAGTTGTGCTGACTTATTAGGGCGCTCCAATAACTGAGCCCTATTCACAACATCTGAATATAAACAAAGTTTGTGAAAAATGAAGTATTGACGTATATCGGGTTTCAAAGCACTTAGAAACATTCGAGTCATTCGCTCCTCATTATCGACCAAATGGGATGTAAACCGGGATAACTCGACAAACATAGCCTCGTACTACGACACGGCCATATTGTTTTGCTCTAACTTGATAAACTCCACCTCCTTCAAGTGACGAATACTTTCAGAAAAGTACTTGTCGTTGAATAGCTCTTGGAACTTCTCCCAAGACATCTTGAGTGTGTCAGGCTGGGTACGTTTTACAGATTCCCACTAGTAATCTGCTTCTTCACCCAACATAAAGGTGGCAAAGGGAACCTTTTGCTCCTCAGAGCATCCCAAGACATCAAATATCTTGGTGATCTGCTTTAACCACGTCTCTGCCTTAAGTGGTTCTGGCATTCCCAAAAACTCCGGCGGTCCCAGCTCCTTGAACTACTTAGCAGTGACCAGCCGTGGGCTGCCATTGTTTCCGCTTGCATTTTGAATAGGAACCGCTCTCGCCTAATGTTGCATGAATTGCATAAAGCCTCTGAACATCCCATCGTTCATCATTTGATTGGTGTTGTTATTTACCTGAGGATTATTGTCTTCCTGTTACACATTATCCTGGGTATTGATCGTTGGTGACTCAACAGTCTCATGTGCTTCATTGCTGATCTCAACATTTTCATATGCCATTTTCAAACATTGTCACAAAACAAGGGTTAATTAACATATCACATATTATCCCTATACTCTGATCGACCAATTAAATACCAAATAAACTTAGGTAGGTTATACTAGCGAAGGAATTTCCCGTCTCTCCCCTCCTAGTTCTTGTCTCACATCTCAGCCAGGGATCATATCTCTAAGCATTGATACCAACTTTGACGCCCCCAAAATAGGTATACAATACCTATTATGAGTCGCCAAATACATGGTACAGAATCCAAATACAATCTTAAATATACAACATGAGCTGTGAGTTTTAATACAAATATTATCTTCTGGACAATATTCAAACTCAAAATAAGTCCTCAAAACATTTATTATCACACTATTTCATAGAATAGTGAGGAATACTAATGCTATCATTTGGACCGTCACTCCGTTCCCCGACCAGTCCCTGCTACGTTCTCATTTCCTGAAGAGAACAATGAAAGTAAAATGGTGAGCTCAACTAGCCCAGTAACAAATATTATGACTAAGATAATGCAGAATAAATTATCGTTAGCCTTCAACAGTGTTAAACTGATACAATATAACAAACATCAAGTTTAACTGCAGCGGAACAAGCAATCCACTAAAAGAGTCAAGTAGAGAATAAAATCTTCTATCTTTTATGATTTAAAAGGTTTTTCATCACTTTTATCGCTGCGACTCAGCTTAATAAATAATCCACATCATCCCTGTACTACAGCCAAACATATTCATTAGTATCACAACCACAAATTATCCATGCACTACGGGTCAAGGATATTCGTGTATTCATCAATGGTCATGATCATGCCAACAACTATCCATCAATGCACTATGGGCCAATGAGGACTTTTACCACATCATTTGTAATATTACGGTCATGATTATACCGATTAATCCCTGGTCATAATCATAGAAGTCAAAGCTTTAATCAACTGAGTATAAGAGAATATATGAAACTGCAAATGGATTTTCGTCAGCCATGCGGTTATCCACTTAGACAGATCATTTTCACAATTTAATAAGGAATAAAAACAAAGGATCATTCGCCATGCATGTGATAATCCACATAGACAGGTTATTCCAACAAAATAATAAAGAATGGAATAACAGAAGAAATCACCATGCATGTGATAGACCGCACAGACAGGTTATTCTAACAGAATAATAAAGAATGGAACCAGGTCATGCGTAAACCGCACAGACAGGATGTTCCAACAGAATAATAAAGAAACGAACCAAGTCATGCGTAAACTGCACAGACAGGATGTTCCAACTGAATAACAAAAAACGGAACCAGGTCATGCGTAAATGCACAGACAGGATGTTCCAACAGAATAATAAAGAATAGAATTAGGTCATGCGTAATCCGCATAGACAGGATATTCCAACATAATAATAAAGAATGGAACCAGGTCATGCGTAAACCGCACAGACAGGGTATTCCAACAGAATAATAAAGAATGGAATATCAACAGAATTCACCAGGCATGCGATAGACCGCACAGAGAGGTTATTCCAACAGAATAATAAAGAATAGAATAACAGAAGAATTTCACCATGTATGCGATACTTCACATAAACATGTTATTCCAACATAATAATAAAGAATGGAATAACAATAGCTCTCTTCATGAATACGAAAGAAATAATACCCCTTACGAGTACAACAAATAATATCCCTTACATTAGAAGAAACTGGATATAGGAGTAGTGAAGTAGCAAAATACTTTCCTTCTTTCTCTCTGTAGTTTTCTCTTTCTAGAGTTTCAGTGAATTCGTAAGAAATAATGAAGGAATGAGCTTCTAATTCATGAACGATCCAGATTAATTTAATTTTAAACGGACGATCCATATTGATTTACTATGCAGTATTAATAAAATATTCTAATAAAACAAAATCTTTTAAATAAAATATAATATATTCTATTTATAATCTAATAAAACGAATAACTTTAAAAAAGTATTCTGTTTTATATAAAAAAAATTTTACTATGCAAACACTATGCAGACACTATGCAAACACTATGCATAATAGAATATTATATATTTTATTTATAGTCTAATAAAACAAATAACTTTATAAAAGTATTTTATTTATATAAAAAGATTTTACTATGCAAATACTATGTAAATACTATGCATAATAGAATATCATATATTCTATTTATAGTCTAATAAAATAAATAACTTTATAAAAGTATTATGTGTTATATAAAAAGTTTTCTGTTTTATTACATTTATAATAATAATAAAACAAAACTTATCACCTTTATTACAATTCACAATATTAATCGACCAGATCGTTCCCAGGAAAGAAGAGGCTTTCCAATAAGGATTTCTCCTTATTGGCACGCAATTAGGTGACCAAACCTCTCCTTGGCAGAATTTTTAGACATCGTTAATATTGCAAATAATATTAATAATAACTTTGTTATCTCAATTATTGATTTAATAATATATAAAATATCGACAATAATTGAATCAAATAACGTGAGATACTATGCCGTAATTACTGTAGCAATAATTGAACAAAACTGAGTGACTTCTCATGTAAGCATCAATAATCAATACCATGTGCTACTATGCAACCACGCGTATTACTGTACTTTGACTACCGAGTAGTTCAACAGTTTTAACAGTAAAACTTCAGTCGTTATTTTCATAAAAATATTTTTATCGTTTTCTCAATCCGACAATAATTTCGTTGTGGGGTCCACCAATGATTGTGTCATTGTACGAATATTCCCTATTAAAATAAATATTCCCCGACCAATCGAATATTATATAACAACTTGCGTACTTTGAAAAATTTATAAATATTACCCACAACTATAACATTATATCAAATTCATTCCATAATATTCAAAAAAATATTTTGAGAAATTTAAATCTTTATTCATAAAATTTGGGGTCTCACAAATTTTTCACTTCTGTTTTGAGTCTCTGATTCCTTTCCTCACTTTCTGGGTCTAGAATTAGAACTTCTTTTCCACTAGCCAATTTGAGACTAGGAATCAGCATACCCGCCACGAAAATAGGAATTTTCCGTAGAGGCTTTACAGATCTTGCATCTGTAAGATTATGTAGCAGAATTGTAGAAGAAGGAACCGATGGGTGCTTGTACGGGTTTCGATGGCCTGATCCAGAGGTATAGCCTAATCCAGCCTTCCATGTCTGGCTACGAATTTGAATTGGACTTATGATTCCTTGCTGATTTTTCCCTAACCCTTGTCCAGGCTGGAAACCCATGGATATCATTTCTTGACTTGCTGACATTACTTTGGTGGAAACTTTGGGCTTTAAAGTTGGGATCCCGATAGGTCGATATCGAGTGTTGCTCACCTCAAAGGCTTAAAAACTGACCGACTCAACTACTTCATTAAGACTGATTAAAAGTATATCACTTTAGACATGGACAGGATATTATGGTTTAGCATTGACAGTGACAGATTACCGTTGATGATGTATTTGACCTATTGATGAAGGGTAGATGGAACTGCTCCAGCTATATGGATCCATGGCCTTCCCAACAGCAAATTATATCTTGTGGTGATGTTTAGTACTTGAAAGGATATGTAAAAGGTATGTGGACCGATATCCACTAGAGTTTAATTTCTCCTGCATCATTTCGTTAAGATCCATCAAAGGCTCTTATGACTATGTGGCTGCTTCAAATTTGATTGGAATTGATCTTCATTCTTTCCAATGTGGCATAGGGACAGATGTTCTAGGAATATCCTCGATCTATTAACACACCTCCGACCACATATCCTAAAGACATCACTATTATGTGTAGTGTCCTGCGATAGCCTGTCCCTTCGAGGGGTATGTCATCATCAGTAAAAGATATCACATTGCTTTTGAAAATGTGATCTACCAAATGATTAAACTTTTAAGTGTCCACCGTCTTTGGCAGGTGAACTTCTTCTAGTACTTTCATTAAGACCTTGTGATGATCTTCAGAAGAGAACACCAAGTCCAGAATGGATATCTATTAACGTGCTTGTTTCAAGCTTTACACCACCTTGGCTTCATTATGTCCCATCTTGTGGAGGAATTCTTCGACTTTTTCCTCGGGCACTTTCCCTTTGAATTTGATGACTAGCTTCGTTACTAGCTGAGGTAGATACGACGTGTTTTCCTTTGATATTACAGTAGTTTGATTTGAAGTTGATCCCTCAACCTCCCCATAGTTCCATGGGACTTTTTTCATGCTGATGATTGGATACTGTGGTCTGAATGGCAATACCAATAGTTCTGGTGCAGCCACCTTCAAAGGTTTATTCACTCCATTGAGCTTTATTCATTGGATTGCAAGACGTGTTGTAGATAAGGCTCTTTCAGAGGATATGACTACTATCTATGTGTTCCTGAAGGAAATATCTTCTCTTCCTCAGGCAATTCTGTATCATTATCTGCCATTTACAGGTCATCACTGTCAATCATATTCTAAATTAGATGACGAAGTGCCCAGTAAGTTTTAGTGCTTTGACCCCGAGTATTGGAGTCGTATTAATAAACCCTGGTAGCATCAAATCTCTTGGAATTTGGATTGATTGGGGCTAGCAGTGTTGTGATCTTCCCTTCATTGATCAACCTCTCTAGGATTTCTTCCATTGGTTGACCCAAAGGGGTGAACTTTCTTTAATCTGCATAATCCCAATGAGCCTGGGATCTTGCTTTCCTTATACGTTTCTCTTCCAAGGTTTCATTCTCTTGGGCTTGTTGTTAATTCTTTGTGATAAGAGAAAGTTGACTTGTATGCTCCTGACAGAGCAGCTGCCATGTTACTTGGTGCTGATGTATAACTAGTTCTGCAAGTTGATCAACCCGTTCATTGATAAACTTCATTTCTTGCTCTATCATAAATTGAAATTCGGAATAATCCCACTTATTAGAATTATCTTTGCTGGTTTGGGGAGAATTACCTATATATTTAAGGTAATTGGAACTTTCTCCACTCCCTCTATTGATCATGTTGACATTATATTCCTTATGTTGAGGGAGAGGGTTATCTTGCACATGTGGTTGTTCTGGTTTTGTTACCACTATCTCACCGCTGTCTATCAAATCCTCAATTTTGTGTTTGAGAGACCAGCAATCTTGGGTGTCATGACCCGGAGCTCCAGAATGATAAGCACATTTCTTGCTTGTATTAAAATTCTTTCCACTTCGATTGGCGGGAGGAAAGAGTTGGATAATTTTCTTCTGTGCTGTCAAAAGCTTGAGTATATTTTCTAATGAGTCACCTAAGGGTGTGAAAACTCTTTGATGTTTGATCTCTCCAACCGTTTAAAATGGAGGATTTGAGGATTGTGCTTAAAAAGGAGAATAATTTTTCCTTTGCGAGTTTTGATTACCTCTCTGTATTTGTCCCTTGCAGCACTAAGGATACATCATTTTCTTTCTTTTTATAAGCCCTCCGAGGGTTAATCCCATAATTTCTAGCTTGAATGTGCTCGGCCACAGCTTCTAAAGTAGCGAGATCTTTAATCTTCCCGGACTTTAACCCCATCTCAGCCATTTCTCTGTGTTTGATCATTTTTGAAAATGGTTTTCCTATTCCTGCTAGGACCATCTCATAAAATGGAGCTTCTTGTATGTCAATGAAGGTCATTACCATCTCAATTTCTGTCATGGATGGGATTACTTGAGTAGCCAGACACCGCCATCTTTGGGCATACTCTTTAATGACTCAATGTTCTATTTTTTGACTTTGGTAATTTGATATCTATCTGGAGCCAATTGTGATTGGAAACTGTATTAGTTTAGAAAAGCATGGGCAAATTCTTGCCAGCTATGGATTTTGGAATTGTCCAATCTGGCATTTCATGCTCTGCTTTCCCAAGTTAGACTCTTTTGAAATAACTACATTCTAAGTTTTTCATCCTCTACATATGATTCGAGTTCTCCAATGAACACTTTTAAATGAGTGTAAGGATCTCCCAATCCGCCATATTTTTTAAAATCATGAGTTTTAAACTTGTCTGGAAAATGAACCCCAGGAAAGATACAAAGGTCTAAATAAGTCACGCTTCCATGCTCTCCAGTCCCTTTGATTGACCGGATGGTTTCTTCCATTTGTTGGACTTTCTTTCGAATATCACCAGTTTCTTGATCTTCTTTAAGATTGGTGATTTTAGGGGTTTTGTTGGATTTTTCATGGATTTGAGATTTAGGTATCTGTACTTCCTTCTTGCCAATACCCTGAATTCCTCCCTGTACAGAGGATTCTATCTGAGTAGGTATTTGTTGACCCTGAGTTTGTTTATTTTGTTCTTTCAAAAAGATAGTTATTCTACTATCTGATTTCTTAGTCCCTCGAACTCCTATCCAGAATTAGGAGTAGATTCAGGTTGGGCACTTGTAGTCATGTCTGAAGGTGGGCTTAGTGCCATTTTGGACTTTGAACGGGTAACGGGACCAATTGTTTTCCTACAAAAAGACTATGTAGTTCAGTCTTGGTAAACATTAAAAGGCTGCATGCTATGTAATGTGTCTGTTTTAGGAGTTTTTTAATATTGTCCTACAAAACAGATGTTAGTTGTTTTGATGACAGGATAACATGAAAGGTTTTAATAAGAAAGGGAATGCATATTTACATCTTCCTTTATATTTACATGGAATTTACATGGAATTGTAATTTACATTGAATTGAATTTACATGGAGGTGAAAGGGAAAGACATGAAGACACTTCCCTTCGCATTTGGTTTATAAGAGGCTGATGTAACGCTCGAGAAAATCGAATTTTTATGAGAATTAAATTTTTATTTGATTATGTGGATTAAATGAATTTAATTGGTTATTTATGTGAGTAAGCTATTTGAAGGTCGTTCTATGACCTATAATGTGCGGATGTGATTAGGATTCTGGCTATGTGGTGGAATTAAAGTGTTTGAATTTTCAAGACGAAAATAAAAGTTTTTCAAGAAATTTTCGTAAAAACACTATTCATCAGTTTATGCTTGGGAATTATTTTTGAACTTCCGAGAAATACGTAATGATAGAATATCGAAGTGAGATAGATTATGTAATAATATTTCAGTTATGGCAAACACAATTTTTCGCCTGCGGACTTAAAACCTAACAGTTAGGGAAAGTGATTTTCGAGAAGGAAATGAAATGCGTATAATGAATTAAACGATAATCGTATGATGCGTAAGTATTATACGAGGAAATGAATACAAGTATGATACGAGGTATTATACAAGTATGTATCAGTGATGGTATGCCATATATGATGAATAAGTATACGAGTTGGAATACGAGAATAATACGTAAACAATACGTTCTAAGGCTTTAAGCCATATGTAATGGACTTATAGGATTGACTAGAAAGTTGTAAAGTCCAATTGGAATTATGATAAAGCCCAATGCTTATTAATGTTAAGGCCCAAATGTTTGTTTAATGCAAGCCCAAATAATAAGTTAAGTTAATTAAGCTAAAAGCCCAAAGTAAAAACCTATGGGTTATCGGATGATTAAATCCCATGGGGCAACCTATGGGTGATTCAAAGTGATGAGCAAGTAAACTTAATGGCCAAGCAAAAGATAAGTTATGTGATGACTAAGTAAACTTGATGACGAAGTAACTTGGTGGCTAAGTAAAGTGCTTATACTTGATGGCTAAGTAAAGTGTTTATTACTTAGTGGTTAAGTAATGAATATTAAAGAGATTTATTAAGGAGGTGGATGGCTTAATGACCATTATACCCTAAGCTAGGATTTCCTATAAATAGAAGGAGTGCTAGCTCATTTGTTGGTTGTTTTTATTTCATCCAACATTATAAGTACTTATTGGTTAGAGAGAAAAAGCTATAAAAGCTAGAAAAGTTAGACTTTGTAATTCAAGAAGCAAGAAGAAGAACAAAGCTTAATCAAGTGACTTTAAGGGTAAGAACCTAAACCATGATTCTCTTTCTCTTCAATTGTTAGAGAAGTGAGTAGTGGTAGAACATGTATGCTAAGAAGAAGTAGGAATGATTAATCAAAGGACTTAAGCCCTAATAAGTCATGAATAAGTCATTTATACTTATATAATCTATGAACTAAGGAAGAACTTGTTAGAACTTATCATGTATAAGTTATTGAAATATGTATGGTTAAGATGTTAGTATGATGGATTGAATCCATTTGAAATGGTTTTAAAATTTCAAGTAACGAAGTTATTGCGAAATCCACGAGATTAGACGTTAATCGTCGAAATTGTGAAATTCTCGGAATGGAAGTCAAATTTTGACATTTAGCTCGTTAACGTTGGTTTTCGATGGAGTATAGTCTCATTTGGCATTCTAGAGTTATGGACTTGAAAATGACCGAATTCTGACTTAGAACGAAGAAACGAGCGTTGAGCGTTGAACGTTCACGAACATTTATCGTTTTCATTAAAATGAACTAATAGGTTAATTTTGAGTTAACGGATTCGAAAATAGAAAATTCTTGCATGAACATGTAGAGTATGTGGTTTGTCAGCTAATGGCTTTTGAACGAGCCAATTTGGACTTAAAATGAACAATTTAGGAGTCCGGGAAATTTGTTTATGTAAGAAGTCTATCAAAACTGTCTGGTACTGAGGTCTGGCGCCGCAGCGCCAGCCAAAGCACTATAAGTGGCACCGCAGTGCCAAGGATGTCCAGGAGCTACTGAATTCTCATGCCGCAGTGCGGCCGAATGAACTAAGAATGGTGCCGCAGCGCCAAGGCCGGGTTTCAGCCGTTTGCTGACTCGCATCGCAGTGCGGCATAGAGAAGGGAAGCTGGCGCCGCAGCGCCAGCACTAGGAGATAGATAGAGAAGAAAGATTTTGAATGTAAAGTGAAGGAGAAGTGAATGAAGAGTGAATTAAATCCTTAATCAATTTAATGTAACATCATTTAGGATGTTATAACCTTAAGTATAACACTAAAGGTTGGAGGTAAGTTGATTGAACGTAAGTTATTAATACTGAAATGATGAACGATAATAAGTCATAAGGGAAGATAAGTACTTGAAATGAGTTTTGTTAATGAAATAAGTACGATTAAGTATATGAAATGAAAGATAGTTGTTTGATGATGAATTAATTAACTTAAAGTAGCATCTTCAATAATGACTATAATGTTGAGAATTACAACTAAAAGTTGTTAATGATTATGTGAACATGAACGTAAGAACGATGTATAAACGGAAACCCGAAACCAATAATAACAAATCTAATAAACAATTAGATTGAGAAGAAGGGTAAGATACGTTAGGAACCATACATGTTTGTTCATGACTAAGGATGAGTGAGTTTTATACACATGAATTGGATACATTCGGGCTTAATTTATTGTTATTCTCAAGTCTTTTAGAATAGTTTTTAAGTATTTGTGTCCATTCATGCATGTTTTATATTGTTTTGTAGGATTTGGGACAAAAGTTACGTGGATCGACGTTCGGGGTGGCTAGATTCGCGTTTTCGGCTTGCCATTTACACAGCAGTCACTTCAGAGCCAATTTGAGTATTTCTATGGACCTTATTTCGAAAAAACTTAAAGAATTAAAGTTGTATATCAACGTCTCCTCTTTCCGGAACATCTTGAATCATCAAAATCGGAGGTCGGACGAAGAAGTTATGACCATTTTCCCAAAGGACGTCGGAGTAGAAAATTTCCAAAAAAAGTACTAGAGCTGGGGCGCTAATTTCAAGGCAATTTCCAGCGCCGGGGCGCTATAAGGTAGAGTTTGAGCGTCGAGCCCAGCGCTGGGGCGCTGGGGGAAGGGTTTGGTGCGGCCTGGACGTGTTTTGGGAGAATTTTGACACCTTTTTGACTCCAAATTGGATTGGGTTTGTTCCTAAGCTAAAAATTGGACTTGTAATCTATAAATACTTGATGTAAGGCATAAAATAAAGGGAGATTACATAGAGTAGACTAGATTAAACACTCCATTAGATTAGACATTAACCCTAGTTCTTATTAGTATTGGAGATTGAAGCAACTTGGAGATCATTGAAGATCAAGAGCAAGAGCAAGAGGGGAGCATCAGATTTGCTGACAACAGATTCTATTATCTTCTCTTATCATACTTTATCTTTTAATGTCTATTCAATTGTGGATTCTTGGTTTTAATTCATTAATTATGAACTAACTATTTTATTAAGATTTCAATTGAACTTTTTATGGTTTTGAATGGATTATTTAATTTATTCCAATTATTTGTGTTAAAGTGAATTGTTCATCTTGCTTTGAGCTTATTGATTAATTATCTGATCAATAATTACCTTGTTACTCTAGAAGGAATTGGGAAAGGAATTCTAGGGTTAGAACTGGGCTTGGTGACATGTGACTTAGTTATTTGCACAGTGAATAATTAGGTTTGTGAATAGAATGAGAATATCTATTTGCCGCATGTAACATAAGAGGAATTGAGTTTGTAACGAGTTTAATTCAATTGTTTTGCATAGATATATAGCAAAATTAATCTAGGTTAAATAGAAGGCAATTGATCACTCGATAGAGGGCTTTTGGCATTTGAGAATTCCTGTTAACAATTCAGTAGATATAATAATTGGGATAGTTGAATAATTGATTTATAATTCATAATTGGGGATATTGGAGTCTTAATTCTTATTTATCTGAATTCCATCAATTCTTAGTTGTTTATTTGCTTTCTTTTAGAATAATCTTTTTGTTTTGTTTAATTTAGTTTTCTTAAATTTAGAAATCACAATTATTGGTTGTTTAAATAAAATTGATTTGGTTAAGAATTAGTACTTGGTGATTTTTATTAAATAATTCCTCGTGGGAACGATACTCTACTTTCACTTTATTACTTGTTGACCGTGTATACTTGCACGTATTCATTGATTGCGAAATCAATCAACAAGTTTTTGGCGCCGTTACCGGGGAATTAATTTAATAATTATTTACCAAAATTAATTCCAATCAAATTAGTCTTAATTTAAATATTTTTATTTTTATTTTTATTTCTCATTCTCTTCTTATATTTCTCTCTTTTTAGGTACCATGGATGACTTTGCGTATCAATGGCCATACACGAACATGACTCAACCACGGGGAGCGGAGATTGACAAACTCGAGAAACTTTCTGCATTATCAGCACAGATGGAGACACTTTCGAGGATGCTTGAAGCTTTTGAAGCTCAACGTCGTCAAAGTGTGGCGGTTACTTGTGATTATTGTGCTGGAAATCATATGAGTCATCAATGCGCCATCAGTTTCGAGCCGGTACAGTATAGTGGTGATTACCCTAACAGTTATGTCTATACCAACAACTATCATCAGGATTGGGGGTATCACCCGAATTTTTCATGGAGTAACAATCAAGATCAATTTTATGCTCCAAGTCCAACATACCCACCGGATTTCTCGTGTCCACCTCCACTACAACAGGAAGAACATTCAAATTGGGAGGAAGTCTTGGAAAAATTCATTAGAGCGTCTGAAAAAAAGGAGTGAGGAGAGTGATAAGAGATTTGATCAAATGGAGCTAAGTATACAAAGTCAGAATGCATCAATCAAGAATCTGGAAAATCAATTGGGGCATATAGCACATGCGTTAAACAACCGTCCTCAATACACTTGGCTCTATGACATGGATGACGAGACTGATGATGAGCCCGAACCAAATCTGCAATCGGATGTGCCAAATGATATAGATGTTGAAAGAGAGGAAAGACTTGGAGACCAACAAAAGGAGATCGGCAAAGATCTAACTTTGAGTACCAATGAAGATGATCTAATCTTGATAGTGTCCCATGTACCTTCTCCACCAAAGTTCAAGAATCCGGGCAGTTTTGCAAAACCATGCCCAATAGGTAGTCATGTCGTCGGCAATACTCCTTGTGACGTAAAAGCGAGTACAACTTCGAAGCCATGGTTCAATGAGTTGGAGAAGATAGAAGAAGAGATTGTTGTGTCTGACAAGCCTCAATGCCAGAATCTATTCGCAGACACAATGGAAAAAACGCCTAGATGTTGGACGTTCTTTAATGTGATCTTATCTAAACAAAGCATGCTAGGTGACTTTAATACAATGGCTATCGTAAATGGGAACCTACCAAAAGCTATATTATTTTCGATGGATAGAGGGTTCCTCAACTTTCGAAGAGGAATTGGATAGAGAATTGAAGAAGTCAGGCTGAGACTATAAAACAAGCGCTTATTGGGAGGCAACCCAAGTTTAATTTTTATTTTTAGTTTTTATTAGGTTTTATATTAGTAGTTTTGAATTTACATTTATTTATGATTTAATAAAATTTCTTCTATCATGGTTTACAGGTTAGTCAAGTCAAATTCAAGTGGTGCCCAATTTATTCCATGTGCCTAGCATATTCTCCAAACTTAGTGGACAATGAGGAAGATTGCTATATTTTTAGGGAAGTTCTCTGCTTTACTTTTTTATATTTCATCCATTGAGGACAATGTCTAGTTTAAGTTTGGGGGCATTTTAGTTTCGTATTACATATAGTTAGTTATCTGCATAGTAGTTCATTTTTTTTGTTAGCATTGTGTTTTTTTTAGGTTGCATATAGTACATGGTAGTTATTTGCATATTCATATATGTGTTGCATTAGTATGTGTTCATGTAGTTTAATTGTATTTTTTTAATTTTTTTTTCATGAATCTGTGTGATCGGTTGGTGTGGTCTTAGCTCGGCCTATGATAAGATTGGTATTAATTGTTAACTTGAACAATGTTGATAATTGATTATGAGTTCTAATTTTAATCATGATGATAATCTGAGCCTGTCTAAAACTTATGTAACCGGTTAGCACTTAAAGTTTAACTGTTTTAATCCACTTGGTTCAAGGGTTTCATAATTTGTTTCTGAGGAAAAATCTTGGTTAAGGTTTAAGGAAATTAGTGAACTGGCGGTAAAGGTTAGAATGACGTAAAAGCTTAAGTTTGGGGGAATCTATGGGGTATATATATACAAAATGAAAATGAAAAAAAAGAGAAAAAAAAGAAATGATGAAAAGAAAAATAAAAATAAAAATTCCAGAAAAAGAAAAAAAAAGAGAATAAACACCGTGGCATGCTTGTCTAGTTTTGTGGCCTTTGTTACTTGAGTAAGTAAGCCCGAGGGGATTATCTTTACACCTAGCGCCCTAAGGTCTTAATGACTTGGGAGTCGTTGGTCGAAAGCTCGTTAAGGTAGCACTGAAAAGCCTAAGGGAATAAGACATTGCACAGTCATGAGAAAAAAAAATAAAAAAAACACGAGAAAGAGCAAAAATGCCCTCGTGGTTGAATAAAAGTATAAATAAATCTTGTATTTACCCTTAGATTTGGTAATTGCTTAGTTTTAACTGGAGGTGTCATGTTCACAAAAGTAATTGAATTGGAACTGAAATTTTCCTTCTAAGAAGTTTGTTATGTGATTATCTTGAATTGTGGTTGGTTATAATGGTTAACAAGCACATACACACAACATGGGTGATGACAGGTTAGGATTGACTAACTGGTTAAAGTTATGGACTTTGATTTGATCAGATATATTGTTTGAGTATCATTGATATCTTTGAGGCCTGTTGCTATATATCATACTGATTTATTACTAGGTTCGTATGTATATTAGGAAGTAGATCATGCGTATGCATTCATGTAGTTGAGTTAGTTTGTTTATTTTTAGTTCTTTTGTGTTTTTGCTTGAGGACAAGCAAAGGTTTAAGTTTGGGGGTATTTGATGAGTGAGTTTTATACACATAAATTGGATACATTCGGGCTTAATTTATTGTTATTCTCAAGTCTTTTAGAATAGTTTTTAAGTATTTGTGTCCATTCATGCATGTTTTACATTGTTTTGTAGGATTTGGGACAAAAGTTACGTGGATCGACGTTCGGGGTGGCTAGAATCGCGTTTTCGGCTTGCCATTTACATAGCAGTCACTTCAGAGCCAATTTGAGAATTTTTACGGACTTTATTTCGAAACACTTAAAGAATGAAAGTTATAGATCAACGTCTCCTCTTTCCGGAACATCTTGAATCATCAAAATCGGAGTTCGGACGAAGAAGTTATGATCATTTTCCAAAAGGACGTCGGAGTAGAAAATTTTCAAAAAAAGTACTAGAGCCGGGGCGCTAATTTCAAGGCAATTTCCAGCGCCGGGGCGCTATAATGCAGAGTTTGAGCATCGAGCCCAGCGCTGGGGCGCTGGGGGAAGGGTTTGGTGCGGTCTGGACGCGGTTTGGGAGAATTTTGACACCTTTTTGACTCCAAATTGGATTGGGTTTGTTCCTAAGCTAAAAATTGAACTTGTAATCTATAAATACTTGATGTAAGGCATAAAATAAAGGGAGATCACATAGAGTAGACTAAATTAAACACTCCATTAGATTAGACATTAACCCTAGTTCTTATTAGTATTGGAGATTGAAGCAACTTGGAGATCATTGAAGATCAAGAGCAAGAGCAAGAGCAAGAGGGGAGCATCAGATTTGCTGACAACAGATTCTATTATCTTTTCTTATCATACTTTTATCTTTTAATGTCTATTCAATTGCGAATTCTTGGTTTTAATTCATTAATTATAAACTAACTCTTTTATTAAGATTTCAATTGAACTTTTTATGGTTTTGAATTGATTATTTAATTTATTTCAATTATTTGTGTTGAAGTGAATTGTTCATCTTGCTTTGAGCTTATTGATTAATTATCTGATCAATAATTACCTTGTTACTCTAGAAGGAATTGGGAAAGGAATTCTAGGGTTAGAACTGGGCTTGGTGACATGTGACTTAGTTATTTGTATAGTGAATAATTAGGTTTGTGAATAGAATGAGAATATCTATTTGCCGCATGTAACATAAGAGGAATTGGGTTTGTAACGAGTTTAATTCAATTATTTTGCATAGAGATATAGCAAAATTAATCTGGGTTAAATAGAAGGCAATTGATCACTCGAGAGAGGGCTTTTGACATTTGAGAATTCCTGTTAACAATTTTGTAGATATAATAATTGGGATAGTTGAATAATTGATTTATAATTCATAATTGGGGATATTGGAGTCTTAATTCTTATTTATCTGAATTCCATCAATTCTTAGTTGTTAATTTGCTTTCTTTTAGAATAATCTTTTTTTTTTGTTTAATTTAGTTTTCTTAAATCTAGAAATCACAATTATTAGTTGTTTAAATAAAATTGATTTGGTTAAGAATTAGTACTTGGTGATTTTTATTAAATAATTCCTCGTGGGAACGATACTCTACTTTCACTTTATTACTTGTTGACCGTGTATACTTGCACGTATTCATTGATTGCGAAATCAATCAACACCTAACGTGGGATGTTATGTGGTTATGTATTATAGAGACTGTAAAGACCAAGAATTATTGAATATTTATTTGAAGACGCTTGAAGGCAAGTTTTCTAAACGCTTGTCTAACCTTCGTGTTAGCCAGGCTTTAAGTGATTCATGTTTCGAGATGCATAAATTGTTTTACGAAAGGGTCGATGCCAGTTTTAACTCGACTAGACTAATCTTAAAAGATTGATTTATTTATTTACAAGTCTTTTAATATAGAATGATAACGTTATCCTACGCCAATTTTTTGGTACGGAATCAAGGTAAGCCTGAGTAATAAACAAATGTATTTTACATCGATTATTCGATGGGCACGCAAGGTTGCCAAAACATAAACGTAAATACATTTAACGGATGAGTGTTGATCTACATAGAGTACTATAGGCTGATCACCTAGAAGTGCTCATAAGAAATATCGGACTTACGGTCTTAGTATTGGGATGTCCTTTTCATTAATAAAAGCTAAAGAGAATGTTCATGGTCTATTAACCTACTCAGAATTTCTAAGTCACTATATGTACTTCGAAATTGTTTTATGAGATGAGAAGTGTTATTCAATTTTTCATAGTACTTCATAATTATTGTTTAGTTATTGAAGAATAATCATATGATTCTCAAAGTGGTATTTATATAATATATTGTTAGACTTGCTGAGCTAGTTATGCTCACTTCTTGCTTGAATCATATGATTGCAGCTAAGGTTGAGCTAACTAAGGGTTCTAGCAAAGATAAAGGGAAGGCGAAGATGAACAATTAGTTTACCTTGTAATAGACTAGTAAGTTGCATGTATCCTATTATGATGAAAAAAGAATGTAATGGTTTCAGAACCTGGGAACGGGATTTATTATTACTAATGTAATAACACTACTACAAAACAGTAAATAGATAACGCGTAAAAAATGTTGTAGAATGTCTGACAGAAACGTTGTATTTAAGGTTGTTGTCTATTTGACACCTTTATACAACGTTTTTAAAATGTTGTAGTTTGACACATTACACAACATTGTTTTTCTTAAAAAACGTTGTATGTTTTTTTTCCATAAATTCTTGGATGCTTGAAAACGTTGTAGATGATATGATTCCACAACGTTTTCTGGCATAAAATGTTGTGGTTTGATACATCAGACAACTTTTAAACACATTTATACAACGTTTAGAAGGTGTAATCTATTTATAGCCAAAATGTATCAAACATTCAAAATATACCAATTATAAATAATATTACTATCCATACATCACAAATTCAAAATATACCAATTACAAAGAATATTAATACCATATAGTGTTTCAGTCGATCATTTAAATATTAATCAGTTAAGAGTGCGGATAATAATAGCCTCATTGTTGTCCTACTTGTGGACACAAAGAAATTCCCATTTGGAAGCATAAGAAGCCTTCTGACAAACAATGTTAGTCGTCAATTGCATTCACCAGACTGGCTCTGCTCTACTAGATCTTGTGCTTTTGATAGGACACATCATGTCATGTAAGGCACCATAAAAACCAACACCAACACAATAGGAAGCAAATCAGTCTCCATAATGCAAACCCATTAAACATGCTAATTGATCAATTCGAATCAACAAAAATCTATAGCATGCACATACAACATATCAGAATGATAATCGAGCATTATATATTTTGGTTTCAGAAGTGTGACGCGAAGACCATCACATAACCAGATAGGGATACTACCAAGAAACTAGGTTTAATTATTTATAACTTATTTAGCATAAAGGATGATTCACCGAGAACCATAATTAACAAAGAAACCTAGAATTGTCAAAACTGTTTTCAACAACATTGTGTTAAGCATTTAAAGGCTAACAAGATGAACTAAATACAAATAACTAACCTCCAAATCTAGCGAGGGGTCATAAGCTTTCTCCTCATTGTGTCAAACACTGTTATGCTTGTAATTTTCTGAACTCCAAGTTTGGTTGCGGTCAGGTTCTGCATAATCCAAGGCATAACACACCAATGCACTATAGAATCTAGCCATCCATTTAAAGTTGGATGCAAAAGTTACAATAAAAGTATAAGACTATCAATTATAAAGCATGTAAACATGAGGGTGTCCCTAGCTCGTAATAATTATTAGCCCAGAAACTCTCGTAATACATGCATCAAGCTTATATGTTACCTTTGAGATTATGATATGTAAACTACATAACCCATACCTTCATTCGCAAAAATTTTCTTAAATCATTAACACGCTTCGACTGGTATACGCATGTGAATGTACAACAATACTAAGGAAAGAAAAGGATTCAGGCAAACATTGCCAAATTTCATAAATAATATTGTCTAAATTGGTACCTAGATCACCTATCGCAGGTCAAACATAATTTACATAATTATGAGCACATCGGATCCAATTAATATTCAAAACCTGCAGTATAAGTTATTAGATCATCCTGATCTTCACATTTAGAATCTCTTAAAAGGAATAATTCAATTATATGCCTAAGATATATATTACACATGACAAAAGCTTATTTACCTAGGCAGATGGGTAAATAATCTCCTCAAAAACTAAGAAGGTTCGCAGGACTAGGTTAGAAGAAACAAGAAAAAAACTTGATCATAACAAGTATAGTCCAACAAAATTAGTCCTAAGGTCGTTCCAGTTTCTGTTTCAGTGATTCCGTCTCATGCCAGTGCTTTCAAATACTGTAATTCTAATGCCAATAATTTACAAGTTCCCTTTTATGGGACTCATAATGTAGTATACATGGTCCTATGATGAAGTTGGTTCAAAGTGATAGCATAAACTAATTTATTTCTATATCCATCATTTAGATAATTCATGCTAAATGTAGCATAAGTCAGAGAATTAGCAATAATAATTATACAAATGGGAAAAACAACATTGAAAGAACCAGCTTTGAATTTTCCATTAATTCATCTGAACCAGAAAGTTCAGTATGTTAAATTTATTGCACTATACAACATATGAAAATAAACAACATCCTCCATCTAAATCTTATCTTTTGTACAAAACTATTGAACAAAATGAACACCAAACTTACCTTCATTGATAGAAAAACATATCATAATGAACCTTCCATAATTAACCCAATTACACATCATCTTACTGCCCTCTTCCCCCTTAAAAGCTAAATCAAACTTGATGCATTACCTAAATCATCATCATTTCTAGAAAAAGCTACATAATAAGCCTGTGTATAAATAATAATCATTCTTGCATACACTTATAAATATAGAAATACATAAACAAATAATAATCGTCAAAGAGAAAGCTCACTGTACTTCAGAACGATAGTTTTTTGGCCGATCTGGACTAGCAAAACTGTTGATTATAGCTGAAGAAGAAATCAGAACCAAAAAATGAATGGAAATATATAAATAAAAACCACTAACATCCAAATCAGAACTAATTGTAAAATAAAAAACTGAATTCATGAAAGAGATGAATATTGAATATCGACGGATGCTTTAAAGACAACGGCTTCCCGGCGTGTGTTATGTCTGCCGGACCGATTGAGGTTGTAGAGTCGATCATGGAGGGCACGGTAGCGCTCGGCCTCGCGCTTGCGAGCTTTAACTTATTCGTCGCAGCGCTGGGGAAGTTGATTGTGGTTGTTGTGGTAGTGCTGATTTAAGCGCCACTTGGGTCCAAATTTGGGACGGGGAGGTAGTTTTTCGTCGACGAGGCGGAAGGAGGCATCGTCGTCTGCATTACCAGCGAAGGAATCGTCACTAGTGAAGTCGAAGGCGGAGTCGGCAGGGTTATCGCGAGAGCTTCTAGGGTTCAATCGATCCCCAGCCGTCGGGGTTGAAGGGGACGGCGCTGATTTCAAAACCTACCATGTTTTTTTCTGATCTAATTTAGGTGAGAGTAAAGATGACTGAGAGATAGGAGAGGGTGGAGATTGGGATTTAGGAGAGCTGCTTCAGATGTTAGAAGGCAGTGTTGGAAGGTTAGGAGGCAAGAGAGAGGGTTTTTAATTTCAAGTGAAAAGCGCGATTTATTTTAAGCTCCGTGTTTTTGACATAGATAACGTTTTTTTTTTAAATGTTATCTATTTAAAATCAAAAATTACCCTTTTAAAAAGATAACATTTTTTTCATATATATCTACAACGTTTTGTTAAAAAACGTTGTGAAAAAAAAATACCACAACGTTTTTTATAAAAACATTATGGTTTAAGTGTTGTATACTTACTACTTTGTACTAGTGTAAGAATGTCGTTGATACACTCACTTTGATGTTGTTTCCATAGAATAAATGTACAGTTATGAGTACCATGTAGCACCATCTATCGGGTTGGAAGATACCTGGATTTGGTGGTATCACAGGTTGGTATCAAAGTATTAGGTTATGAAACTTAAGGGGGGAGAACCTTAGGCTAATAACCTTGTTAGGGAAGGAGAAGTCCGAATGGAGTAAACATGAGTTGAATGAGTTAATAAGGTATTGACAAAACTCCATACCGAAAGATTTAAAAGATGGAAATTAACCCTAAATAAACTAAATATGATTTGTGCTTATACTATTGTGTGTTATGTACTAATCAATATGTTATGTGTTATTGTAGATGTCCATCATTAGTTTCATGTATAGGGTTATGTTGGTCGATGAGGATGAGGAGATGGAGGTAGCATCGTTTAATACGGTGGTACCAACGCTAGAGTTAACACCTCTAGAGGCAATGAGGGCATTGACTGAAATGTGCAACTACGCACTATTATGCAAAACAAGAGGAAGGACATTAATGATCTCCATGAAGCAAAGGTGTCTGCAAAAGCATATTTTGAGATTGAGCATAATGAGAAGGTGCTCATGAAGGATAAGGCGACGGTTTATAAGAATGAGGCCAATGAGCTTCGTAAAGAACCGGGGGAGAAGGACCAGAAAATAGCACCGATGTCTTACATCCATGAGAGTGCTCATAAGGATTTCAAGCTAAAAATTGCTTGTTATTCCATTAAGTCGGGACAAACTCGACATACTATTAGTCGGGATATTGTGTCGATTCTTACGAATGAGAAACACGAGGACGCTATTATGCATTATTAGAAGTCTAGAGTTATAAATGTGTGTATAGTGACGTGAAACCCTCTTTTGTATAAAAGGGTAGTCTTTTTGTAAATCTCAACTTTTGTGGATAGAAATGTAATAGCTTTTGGCTATGGAAACAAATTGTAAATAGTTTCAAACTATAAAGAAACATATTAATATAATGAAGTTTTTATTTAATGTGCTTTGATGTGATATGAGTTATTATCGTGGAATGATAACCAAGTAAGTAAATAGGCAATAAGGAAACTTTATTTATTTAATCATCATAATGCCACCAAGGAGAAGACAACGTAATCAGGAAGCGGAATCACATAATGATAACCAAGGGGGTCAGAATAACCCTATGCAATAGTTCGTTAATTTATTAACGGCTGCATTTAATCAAACCGTGGGTAGATCACCCATATTCCCTAGGGTAGCCAGAATGACTACCTTTAAAGAGTTTAAAAGCTTAGGTCCGCCGGAGTTCAGAGGAACGACGGACCCAATAGAGGCCCAGACACGGGTGAAAGAAATAGAGAAGGCATTTGTTATTACAAACGTAGCTGAGGCGCAAAAGACTTCTTTTGCGACTTACATTATGAAATGGGAAGCCAACTTTTGGTGGGAGGCTCACCAGGGTGGGGCTAGAATAGATGCGGTAATGTGGGAACAATTCAAGAAGGTTTTCTTCGAGAATTATTTCCCTACAAGCATGCAAGGGAGGACGGAGATTAAGTTCTTAGAACTTAAGCAAGGGGACATGACGGTTCCCCAGTACGCGGCTAAATTTAATGAATTGGCAAGGTTTGCTCTACATGAAGTGGACACTGAGGAAAGGAAGGCTCGTAGGTTTGAGCAAGGCTGTTGCTTCCTTTTTAGTCTTACCAAAAGGACTTTAACTCATGCAAATGTACATGGGTTAACAAGTAGTAAAGAGTAAGAAAAGTATCGATCCACGGAGAAAGATTTAAACATCTAAATTATCATACACCAATTGTATCACTATTTTTTATATGCTTAAACAAATAACTCACAATTGCAATTAATTCTAAAATCAACTAGTAATTAAAAACACAATTCTACTTTAATGAAATCAAATTTGGAATTAATGGGATTCTAACTTCATTTCATATATCATCTAAATATTACCATCATGCAAGATTATTCAAGTATCATGGAAAATTAGCCAAGAGCACAAACGTAGGCATAACCATTTTTCAATGTCTTATGACCTGCTTACATCACATCCACATTGCGATAGAAATCATGTAATCAACAATAATGCCAAAATCAATATATTCCTATGTGAAATTGTAACACTAATGAATTGAAGCACAGGCTCTTATATTACTACATACGGTGAAATAGTATATTCCTATCTAATTCACGAAATATAAAGCTAAATATTTCAGCTTTATAAACGCATACTATCATGATTACAGCCATACTCACATGTCATTTTTCAATTCCATATAAGCATATAAAATGAATTGCAATCAGACATTCATGCAATACAATAAATCATAATAGATATACCAATGATAAATGATCAATCAAGCAATCAAGCAATTAATTATAAACTACATATCAAAATCCGTTAGAATCCCATAATGGAGTTTAGTTCATTTCTAAACCTAAAACCATTATGGGATTATAGTAACACATTGAAAATAAATATTACAATTGAGAAAGAAAATAGAATTGATCAAACCCAATTGCAAAATTCGTTCCAAACTGTTATCCAAATCTCCAATAATTTCCAGCAAAATGAAATGAGTAATTATTCCAACAACTAAATTCAAAAGAAGATGTAGAAAATCTTAAGTTTATGCTCAAATCCTCTCTAGAATTAGTTCAAAGCTTAGAACCCTAATTTTTATAATGAAAAACTGATAAAAACATACATAACCCACGTCCGGTACCAACCAGAATAGTTTTAGATAAGACCACGGTCAAATTTCAAATTTAAAAACATAAGTCAACGATCAACATTAGATAACTCACGCGGCCGCGTGTGATCGCAATACAAAACGGGCGCGGGCGCTTGACTCTAGCGCATGCGCGCGATGTGCGTTCTTGTTTTAAGTGCAGGCGCGCGATGTGTACTTTTTGCCTCTGCCTGTATATAGCGCGGGCGCGCGAGGAATACTTTGTCAAGCAGTGCGGCCACGCTGCTCCTGTTTGCTGCATACTGATGTCTGCTGCTACTGCTTGTTGTTCATACCAATCACCAATTCTCAGTTCCTTGTCAACACACATTCCATTTGCCAAGCCTTAGTTAGTCTCATACCACATTGCCAATGCCAAATTATGCTATTTCTTGCATTTTCATACTAGAGGAGTTCTAATTACGAATATTACAAAATAAATGTAGCATGCAACTAAAAACATACTAAAGTCTACTTGAGATGAGCATAATTCTCGTGAATTGTTATCCAATAAGTTGGTATAAAACCTACTTATCAAGGGTCTGAAACCTTGGCTCTATAGTAGGATTTTTGTGTTCTAGAGTTCTTTCTATGGGACCCTTCTGGAGAAAGCAATTATAGCGGAGGGTGGTAGTGAGGCGTTAACCCAATACCACAAAGAGAGAAAGAATAAGAGCAAGGGAGAGGGAGGAACCAAGGCAGAGTGTGCCAGTGGTAGTGGCAGTATGCCAAAAAGGAAGCATTTTAACGCCTGGAATACAGGAGTGGGACAAGGGGATCCTAAGCGTAGGATCGAAGCGTGTAAGACATGTGGAAAGACTCATCTAGGAGTATGTCTGAAGGGAAAATTGGTTTGTTATAACTGTGGACAGGAGGGTCATATATCATCCAATTGTCCTAATCCTAAGAAAAACCATGGTTGTTTTGTATGTGGGTCATTGGACCACATGGCAAGAAATTTCCCAAAGAAGGGGTCGGAGGAAAGTAAGGGTGCCAGTAGTGGCAAGTTAGAATGCTACTTTTCTTTTATAGTATGTGAATTTGCTAAGTGATTAAGTTCATTCCCAAAAGGATTATAAATACCTTTAAACGGTAAGGTAGAGGAGGAGAAAATAAGTTCTGTTGAATATATTAATGGGGATTGTTTCATGGATAATAGAGGTAAGCAAGTATCGGTAGATAAGTACCGATATGGTTGAAAGAATTTGAGGTAATTCTTGGTATGAATGTGTTAAGTAACCATAAAACTTTAATGGATTGTCATAGAAACAAAAAGTGTGAATCTTCGATTTTCTAAGAAAACCCAAGGTAGTGTTTTACGGTAATAAATCACCGGGACGCACTTGTTGTTTAACCTTGATGCGAGCTAGGAGGATGTTGAGGAAGATGTGTATAGAATATATGTGCCATGTTGTGGACACCCGGAGAGTGGGAGCACCGATATTAATTATATATAAAAAAAGATGAGTTGCTACGATTGCGTATCGACTATCGTGAGTGGAGTACGTTAACAAATATTAATAAATACCCATTGCCAGGATCGATCATCTATTTGATCAGTTGAAAGGGGCAAAGTATTTTTCTAAGCTAGATTTGTGTACAGGGTATCGTCAGTTGAAAATAAGGAAGAAGGAGGTACCTAAGATGATGTTCAGCACTTGTTATGGTTATTACGAGTTTCTGGTTATGTCGTTTGGGTTGACCAATTCATTGAAGCTAGACTTTCTGTAAGGGGCGCCGAGCAAATCGGTGGCAATTTGAAAGGTACTCTTGGGAGGTGCTATGGTTGAAAGTACCATTAGCGTCACAGAGTGTTCAAATAATATTTGGACAAGTTTGTCGTAATGATCATTGGTGATATTCTAGTCTATTCTAAGACTTCAGAATATCACACTGAACATTTATAGATAGTGTGGGAAACACTACAGAGGGAGAAGTTGAATACGAAATTCACTAAGTGTGAATTTTGGCTTAAAAGATATACAGATTTTAGGATATGTTATTAATAAGTATGATGGGAATGAGAACTGAGAAAAATAGTTTTCAGGAACTAAAAATGAAGGTTAAGTGAGGCACTTGTATTATCTTTACCAGATGATACGAGGAACTTTGTAATTTATAGTGATGCTTCACATAGAGGACGGGGTTACGTGCTAATGTAGCATGGTAAGGTCATTGCGTATGCGTCACATCAGTTAAAGGATTATGCGAAGGTCTATCCTACTCATGATCTAAAATTGGCAGCTGTAGTTTTGAATTAAAAATATGGAGATAGTAGTTATACGGGGATAAGTGTGCGATATACACAGACTATAAGAGTCTGAAATATATCTTCACACAGAAGAAGAAGAATATGAGGTAGAGAAGGTGGTTAGAATGGATAAAAGATTACTACTGTGATATGTTATATCATTCAGGGAAGATAAACGTAGTAGCCGACGTGTTGAGTATGAAGGGTAGGGAAAAGCTATTAATGTTAACAACTCAGAATGAGTTAATAACGGAGATGGGGAGAACGGAGTTAGAAGTCAAATTACGGAATGAAGTGGTAGAAATTTTATTCAAAAGGAAGACTCAATCGACGAAAATGGAACGAGTTAAGGAAGTACAACTAGGTAACGAGGAATGTAAGCGAATGAAGAAGAGAATGGAGGATGAAGAGAAGACTAAGTATAACCTTTTTTTGAAGGATGAATTTGAGTTCCAAATAATTCTAAAGTTAAAAGAAAAACAGTGAGTCAGACCGTGGTTCGAGGTGCTCGCTACATCCAGATAATACTGAGATGTATTAAGACCTTTGACAGAACCTTGGTTGGCCAAGTATGAAAAGAGAGATAGAGTAATGTGTTAGTAAGTGCTTAAATTCCAATTCAGATTATTGATAGGAAGGAACAAGTGTTGAGAAATAAGATAATACATTCGGTGAAGGTGAATTGGAGGAACCACAATGCCGAAGAAGCAACGTGAGAACTCGAGATTAAAATAAAGGAAAATTTTCCTCATTTGGTTATGAAATTGTAGCGAGATTCTGGGGACATAATCCTTATAAGGGGGAAGGATATAACGGTCGAGAAAATCGAATTTTTATGAGAAATAATTTTTTATTTGATTATGTGGATTCAATGAATTTAATTGATTATTTTTGTGAGTAAGCTATTTGAAGGTTGTTCTATGACCTAGAATGTGCGGATGTGGTTAAGATTCTAGCTATGTGGTGTAATTAAAGTGTTTGAAATTTTAAGACGAAAATAAAAGTTTTTGGAGAAATTTTAATAAAAACACTATTCATCCATTTTTGCTCAGGAATTATTTTTGAACTTCCAAGAAATATGTACCGATAGAATATCGAGGTAAGATGGATTATGTAATAATATTTCAGTTATGGCAAATGCAGTTTTTTGCCTGCGGACTTAAAACCTAACAGTTAGGGAAAGTGATTTCCAAGAAGGAAATGAAATGCATATAATGAATTAAACGATAATCGTATGATGCGTAAGTATTATACAAGGTAATGAATATGAGTATGATACGAGGTATTATACGAGTATGTATGAATGATGTTTTGTCGTATATGATGAATAAGTTTACGAGTTAGAATACGAGAATAATACGTAAACAATATGTTCTGAGGCTTTAAGCCATATGTAATGGACTTGTAGGATTAAGTAGGAAGTTGTAAAGTCTAATTAGAATTATCATAGAGCTTAATGCTTATTAATGTTAAGCCTTAAATGTTTGTTTAGTGCCTTAAATGTTTGTTTAGTGCAAGCCCAAAGAGTAAGTTAAGTTAATTAAGCTAAAAGCCCAAAGTAAGAACCTATGGGTTATCGGATGATTAAACCCCATAGGGAAACCAATGGGTGATGCAAAGTGATGAGCAAGTAAACTTAATTACTAAGCAAAAGATAAGTTATGTGATGACTAAGTAAAGTTGATGACTAAGTAAACTTGGTGTTTAAGTAAAGTGCTTATTACTTAGTGGTTAAGTAATGAATAGTAAGGAGGTTTATTAAGGAGGTGGATGGCTTATTAACCATTATACCCTAAGCTAGGATTTCCTATAAATAGAAGGAGTGCTAGCTTATTTGTTGGTTGTTTTTATTTCATCCGACATTATAAGTACTTATTGGTTAGAGAGAAAAAGCTAGAAAAGTTAGACTTTGTAATTCAAGAATCAAGAAGAAGAACAAAGCTTAATCAAGTGATCTTCAAGGGTAAGAACCTAAACCATGATTCTCTTTCTCTTCAATTGTTAGAGAAGTGAGTAGTGGTAGAACATGTATACTAAGAAGAAGTAGGAATGATTAATCAAAGGACTTAAGCCTTAATAAGTCATTTATACTTATATAAGCTATGAACTAAGGAAGAACTTATTATGTATAAGTTATTGAAATATGTATGGTTAAGATGTTAGTATGATGGATTGAATCCATTTGAAATGGTTTAAAAATCTTAAGTAACGAAGTTATGACGAAATCCACGAGATAAGACGTTAATCGTCGAAATTGTGAAATTCTCGGAATGGAAGTCAAATTTTGACATTTACCTCGAAAATGTTGGTTTTCGATGGAGTATAGTCTCATTTGGCATTCTATTGTTTCAGACTCGAAAATGACCGAATTTCGACTTAGAACGAAGAAACGAACGTTGAACGTTCACGAACGTTTTGTAAGGTTTTGTGAAAATCAAAGTAGCAATCAAATTGCAAAAATAGCAGAAGCAAAATAAAATCAGATTTTAAATTTTTTTCACAAACTAATTACCCAGACATCCTTTATGCATATTATTAATTAAAACGAAGAACAAGAAGTTATGGAATCATACCCTTGTAGATACGAGCTTCCACAGGTACGAGTTCACCTCCTACTTCTCCGCAATCTCCTTGAATCTCCGGGTAGATTCCTTCCTTTGATCAATGTTAGCCACCCAAGTGTATGGCCTGTAGAGGTGATCTACCAAGGAAGAACAATTTTACAAGAAGAATGGTGTATTGGCTGAAATTGTAGTTTTTCCTATCTCTATAGAAAAGGGGGTGTACTCACCAACTATTGGAATTACATATCTTTAATATCTAATATAAGACTCCTCTTATAAAGATATCAGGTAACCTTATTTAATTAAAACAATGTATTATTTATTTAATTAAACTCTTTTAATTAAATGGGCTCCTTAATCTTATTAGGGATAATTAATTAAACTCCTTTAACTAATTTTCCCTCATAATCCTATTAGGAATAAATGAGAGTACTTATATTAAATTAAATCCTAAACTCTTTTAGAAATTAAAATAATAATAATTGTAATAATATTAATAAGACTCCTCTTATTAATTTATATTTAATATTTTTAAAATATTAAATAATAAATTATTTAATTTATTCTATCATCATAGATTAAATTAAATATACTTAACATATTATTACGATTATGCCATTAACTTCTTAAATAATTATTCTTCCTTTTATGGTGTGACCCTTTAGGTTGTCCATATTAAACCGGTTGTGAATAAATCAATTAGAACAATTCTAATCTTATTTAAATAAATAAATTAAACTATTAATTTATTTAAATAAATAATATTTATTCTACAATAGGGATAAGCCTCCCTAGCGATCAATGACTTTCTAGATAATATAGATTTTAATATTAATCATAAAAGAACCTTTGAGTAAATAGTTACCGTACAATTCAATCATTCAACCAGACAATGTCCCAATTAAATATAAGACATAGAATTACTGTCAAGTCTTACTTTATTTAATTATATGTATTTCGATTCCCAAATGCACAACTCCTAATGAATGTAAATTAGAAACTACTTTCTAATTTCATTCCACCTTGGCCAAGGATTCCTGGTTGTCATTTATCGAATCACATAGGACATTTCTCTTCTTTTACTAGAAGTGGTAGATTCTTTATTGATCATTCATTATCTCCATATATAACTTATTACACCCAAGTATACCCTTCGATATACCATAAAGGTCTTAAGGAATAAGTCAAAGTGTAATTAATTATATATAAGATACTATGGTAATCTCAAGTCTAAGGATCATTTGTACTACTATCACTATAGGAATTCCTATTGACAAGCAAGTAAAACTCCATTAGGTATTCCTTAGCTAGTCACGTTCAGTGAACTTATTCTCCAATAAGCACATACATAATTGCTTTAATGTCTCCACACAAATGATCATGAGATCAATCATTCTCATCCAATGAGCAAAGTAACGTATGTATCAATCTATCCGGATTCACTAATCCCCTTTTTAGTAATCCATCGATTGAGAATATTTTAGTTTTAAGCTATCTAAGAATTTAGATCTCATTAGCATGATCTCGTCATGATTCTAAAAGCATTGCTTAAAACTATGGGTTTATCACATATTAATAAAACAGCACCATGTTGTTAATAAATGCCTTTAGTAAATAATTCTTTTATAATAAAAAAATAAAATTGATTTCAAAGTATATGCTTTATCATCATACATGATTGGCTTGTATGCATACTACTTTCAATCTCCCACTTGCACTAAAGTCAATCATCGTGGTATCTCATACCCATCTTGTCTAAGTGACGATCAAACTGATGTTGTGTTAATGCTTTAGTAAATGGATCTGCAATATTGTCTTGAGAGTCCACACACTCCAGGGTGACGTCTCCTCTTTCAATGATCTCTCTGATCAAATGAAATCGTCGCAACACGTGTTTAGATTTCTGATGAGACCTGGGTTCCTTAGCTTGCGCAACAGCTCCGGTGTTGTCATAGAATAAAGGTACTGGTCCTTTAATGCTAGGAACCACATCAAGTTCGGTAATAAACTTCTTCATCCAAACAGCTTCCTTTCCAGCTTCATTTGCAGCTATGCACTCTGCCTCTGTCACTGAATCAGCAACTGTTTGATGTTTGGAACTCTTCCAACTCACTGCGCCACCGTTTAAGGTAAACACATACCCCGAAACGAATTTACTGTCATCTTGGTCCGTTTGAAAACTTGAGTCTGTGAAGCCCTCTAGTTTCAATTCAGACCCATCGTAGACAAGAAATACATCCTTAGTTCTTCTTAAGTACTTTATTATATTTTTCACTGCCTTCCAGTGCTCTTTTCCTGGATTTGACAGATATCTGCTTGTTACACTAAGTGCATGAGCGACATCCGGTCTAGTACATAACATATCGTACATGATAGATCCTATTACTGAAGCATAAGGAATCTTACTCATACAATCTCTCTCTTCAGGTGTCTTTGGGGCCTATTTCTTGGAGAGATATATTCCATGGCTCATCGACATGAGACCTCTTTTGGAATCTTCCATGCAAAACCTCTTTAGCATCGAGCCAATATACGTTCCTTGGGACAAGCCAAGCATCCTTTTAGATCTATCTCTATAGATCTTTATTCCCAAAATATACGATGCTTCTCCCAAGTCCTTCATGGAGAAGTGTTTAGATAACCAGATTTTAATTGATTGTAGCATAGGAATATCATTCCCTATCAGTAATATATCATCAATATATAATATGAGGAATGAAATAGCGCTCCCACTAACCTTCTTATACACACATGGTTCATCCTCATTTTTGATAAAATCAAATTCTTTTATTGTCACATCAAAACGGATGTTCCACCTACGAGAAGCTTACTTCAATCCATAAATAGATCGTTCTAGCTTATAGACTTGATTTATTGCAACCTTTGAAACAAATCCCTTTGGCTGTGTCATATACACATCCTCCTAAAGTTTCTCATTGAGTAAGGTCATTTTCACATCCATCTGCCAGATTTCGTAGTCATAGTAAGCTGCAATCGCAAGCAAAATCTGAATGGACTTGAGCATTGTTACTGGTGAGAAGGTTTTGTCATAAGCAAATCCTTGTCTTTATTTGAAACCTTTTGTGACCAGTTGGGCCTTATAGGTCTCTACCTTGTCGTCTGCTCCAATATTTCTTTTAAAGACCCATTTACACCCAATAGGCTTAATGCCTTCTGGTGGTGAAACCAAAGTTCGTACATGGTTTTCATACATGGAGTCCATCTCAGATTTCATGGCTTCTTGCCACTTCTCTGAGTCTTTACTACTTATAACCTGTTCGTAATTCAATGGATCATCATCTATGATGCGTACCTCATCATCAACTTCTATGACAAGTCCATACCTGTCAGGTATCTTCGATACTCTTCAAGATTTACGAATAGGGTGTGATACAGAAGGAATCTCTACTTGGTTAGGTACCTGACTTTGGTCTATAGTATTTTGTAGTTCTTGAACCTCTTCAGATATATCTTACTCCCACTGACCCCTTCAATGATAAACTCCTTTTCTAAGAGGGCATCATGTTTCGCAATAAACACCTTTTGATCAGTTGGATGATAGAAATAATACCCTGATGTTTCTTTAGGGTATCCCACAAATCTACATTTGTCAGATCTAGTTTGTCGCTTATCGTTTTCAAACTTTTTGATATAAGCTGGACAACCCCAAGTCTTAACATGTTTAAGATTTGGTTTCCTCCCTGTCCATAACTCATATGGGGTCTTAGGGAAGGATTTTGTAGGTACCTTGTTAAGTAGGTATGCAGCCGATTCTAGGGTATATCCCCAAAAGGAAACTGGGAGGTCGGTAAAGTTCATCATGGATCGAACCATATCCAACAATGTTCGCTTTCTCCTTTCAAATACACCATTTATTTGTGGCGTGCCTGGTGGAGTCCATTGTGAGATTATACCATTTTCTTTGAGACAATTGAGAAACTCACCACTTAAGTATTCTCCTCCTCGATCAGATCGAAGAATCTTAATACTCTTACCAGTTTGCTTCTATACTTCACTTTTGAACTCATTAAACTTTTCAAATGATTCATATTTATATTTCATTAAATACACATATCCAAATCTCGAGTGTTCGTCAGTGAATGTAATAAAATAAGAATACCGTCCTCGTGCAATCGTTGTCATAGGTCCACATACATTTGTGTGTACTAGCGCTAACAACTCTGTAACTCTTTCTCATTTTCCACTAAAAGGAGATTTAGTCATTTTGCCCATGAGACAAGATTCACAAGTTGGATATGATTTATAATCCGATAGCTCTAGGAGCTCATCTTTATGTAACTTGGATAATCTTATTTCATTAATATGGCCGAGTCTACAGTGCCACATGAAGGTATAATTAACATAAACTCTTTTCCTTTTCTTAGTTTGTTTAATTTGAAGTATATTTTCATGCAAGTCAAGTATATAAAGTCCATTTCGCAAATTACCAACACCATATAAAACATTATCATTATAAATAGAACAACTGTTGTTCTTTATTATAATGTTAAAACCATCCATATTCAATACAGAGATAGAAATAATGTTTTTAATGATATTTGGAACAAAATAACAATTATTTAAATTATTGAACTTGCCCGTAGGCAGTGCTGAATAATAAGTCCCTACAGCTAATGCAGCAACTTTTGCTCCATTTTTCACTCGTATGACGACCTCATCCTTGCTCAGCTTTCTACTTCTGCCCAGTCCCTACATATTATTACATATGTGAGAACCACAGCCGGTATCCAATACCTATGTAGAAGACTGACTTTCAGAAAAATTAATTTCAATTATAAACAAACCTTGATTAGGATTCGAAGCTTCTCCAAGCTTCTTCTGCTTTTGTTTCGCAAGATAATCCTTGCAGTTCCTCTTCCAGTGACCCGGCTTGTTGCAATGGAAGCAAATTTCTTTGCTAGCTGGATTAGGTTTCTTTTGATCCTTCACTTTCACATTTCCCTTAGCCTTCTTGGATTTCTTCTTTTTAGAAGATATCTTGGGCCTCTTCCTTTTCTTGGAAGAATAATCCACCAGTAAGACATGCTTCTTCTTGGATGGGAAGTGACCTTCAACAGTTTTCAACTTGTTAAGTAATTCAGGCAAGCTGACATCTAACTTATTCATGTGAAAATTCACAACAAATTGTGAGAAGGTGTTCGGGAGTGAGTGCAAGACTAAATCTTGACTCAACTCCCCATCCAAGACGAACCCAAACTGTCGAAGACGTTCAATTAGATTGATCATCTTTAAAACATGAGTCTCAATGGTAGTACCCTCGGTCATCCGAGATCGGAAGAACTCCTTAGATATTTCATATCTAGCAGTCGTACTTTGCTCACCATACAACTCTTTAAGGTGCAGTAGCATAGTAGGAGCATCCATGGTTTCATGCTGACGCTGAAGCTCGTTACTCACGGATGCGAGCAGGATGCATTGAGCCACAGATACATCAACTTGTCACTTTTTAAAAGTAGCAATCTCTTCCTCAGAGGTTGTCTCTGCAACTTTTGTAGGTACGGGCGAATTTAGGACAAGAGAAATCTTTTCAGCAGTGAGAACAATTCTCAGATTCCTTAACTAGTCCGTGTAATTCGGTCCAGTCAGTTTGTTAGCATCAAGTATGCTACGCAGTGAAATTAGTGAATGTGTCATTTTCAAAATTCTGCATGTAAAAAGACAATATTTTAGCAAACATTCATTTAATTAATTACCAAAATAAATTAGGTCTTATTTTATATTGGTATCTCCCACTATTTTCTTCAAACTATATTACCCTAGATTATATAGTTCGGCAAAATCTAATTAAAGTTTCTGCTAGTGAGAATAAGGATTCTATTTCAAATATATATAGCCTTGTGGTGATACAACAAACTATATATAAATAAATAGGTAGACAACTCCTTGTCAACTACATCATCATGTAACTCCTTATGTTTTGCCTCTTAGATTATTTTGATCAAGTGGTGGCACATTCGAATCAAAATTATCTAAGTTAAGTCCAACCTAGCACTTTCATATATTCAAAAAGAAAAATATTGTCCTTGTGGTGACACAACAAAATAATATTGTTTAATTTTCTTTATAAGCATCAAATGTGATAAATTAATATCTTAAATATTTAATACTTGCTTTGTGGTGACACAAACAAATTCATATTAAATATTTAATACTCTATTAATTTTATCATGCTAGAAGGCGACGTTCGATATTCTAAATATCTGTGAACGCTTAAGACTTAATATATAAAAACTTTGAGGGATTTGTTATTATTTGTCTCATCTTATTTAGCGTGCATACAAATATATATATATAAAATACGCGTCATATTATTAAACATGTGAAACATGTTTGCATAATATATAATATATATAATACCAGCATGCACATATTGAATATTATATTCTACCCGGATTGATTATGGACTTTTATTCTAGTTTGGTTCACTAAAGCCACCAAGTGAACCAAAAGATCAAACCCTAGGGTGCAAGAATAAACATTTAAATATAACTATTACATTTAAACTCGGGCTCCATTACAAATGGGTATTCGAGCGCTCCTTGCTCCTTGATCTCCGATTCTTTGAAAAAATTCTAAATAATCCTATACAATTAAACTATTTAATTTAAATAGAAACCTTGATCAGCAGTCAAGGGGATGTACATAGGAGAGAGATAGAATTTACATCAAGAAGAAAACCAGAAAAGACGAGGTACGCAGACCCCATTTAATAAAACTCATTCATTCAAACATCCAACCAAAATAAATCCAATCACATTGGTCAATAGTCCATAATTATTCTCATTTATTATCATACATATCATCATTTGGATCAATAAATAAAATCATTCCATATATATATATATATATATATATATATATATATATATATGAGTATCATTTAATGGGCAATTTTATGTTGCATGAAATCCAATTTCAAGATTAAAATAAACCCTTTATTTTAATTATAAAATTAATAAGATTCCGCCGATTAATATTATAATATATATTAGTAATGAAAGTAATCATATATATATATATATATATATATATATATATATATATATATATATATATATATATTAAGTAACATGAATCTGGATAATGGGATTCATGATTCAGATTCACGTCACCTGATCCCCTGTATATTAATTCACGTGAACAAGCATTATATATATATAATAACTGAAGCCTGGTCCACTTCTATGAATCAAATACACAGACTCAGCGAAATAAAAAAAACGCCTTTTAAAACTGGTTTTACGAATGCTTTTTTTTTCATAAAATAATTTTATACAACAAATTATGCCCATTAAATTATTCTAAATACATACTCATACATATATAGAATCAAAATAATTAATAATTTGCATAAAGTTTGGCTTTGATACCACTGCAAGGTTTTGTGAAAATCAAAGTAGCAATCAAATTGCAAAAATAGCAGAAGCAAAATAAAATTAGATTTTAAAATTTTTCACAAACCAATTACCCGGATCATCCTTTATGCATATTATTAATTAAAACAAAGAACAAGAAGTTATGGAATCATACCCTTGTAGATACGAGCTTCTACAGGTACGAGTTCACCTCCTACTTCTCCGCAATCTCCTTGAATCTTCGGGTAGATTCCTTCCTTTGATCAATGTTAGTCACCCAAGTGTATGGCCTCTAGAGGTGATCCACCAAGGAAGAACAATTTTACAAGAAGAATGGTGCATTGGCTCAAACCCTAGTTTTTCCTATCTCTATAGAAAAGGGGGTGTACTCACCAACTATTGGAATTACATATCTTTAATATATGATATAAGACTCCTCTTATAAAGATATCAGGTAACCCTATTTAATTAAAATAAGGTATTATTTATTTAATTAAATTCTTTTAATTAAATGGGCTCCCTAATTTTATTAGGGATAATTAATTAAACTCCTTTAACTAATTTTTCCTCCTAATCCTATTAGGAATAAATGGGAGAACTTATATTAAATTAATTCATAAACTCTTTTAAAAATTAAAATAATAATAATTGTAATAATATTAATAAGACTCCTCATATTAATTTATATTTTATATTTCTAAAATATTAAATAGTAATTATTAAGCTATTTAATTTATTCTATCACCATAGATTAAATTAAATATACTTAATATATTATTACGATTATGACATTAACTTCTTAAATAATTATTCTTACTTTTATGGTGTGACCCTTTAGGTTCTTCATATTAAACCGGTTGTGAATAAATCAATTAGAACAATTCTAATCTTATTTAAATAAATAAATTAAACTATTAATTTATTTAAATAAATAATATTTATTCTACAATAGGGATAAGCCTCCCTAACGATCAACGACTTTCCAGATAATATATATTTCAATATTAATCATAAAAGAACCTTTGAGTAAATAGTTACCGTACAATTCAATCCTTCCACCATACAATATCCCAATTAAATATAAGACATAAAATTACTGTCAAGTCTTACTTTATTTAATTATATGTATTTCGATTCCTAAATGCACAACTCCTAATGAATGCAAATTAAAAACTACTTTCTAACTTCATTCCACCTTGGCCAATGATTCCTGGTTGTCATTTATCGAATCACATATGACATTTTTCTTCTTTTACTAGAAGTGGTAGATTCTTTATTGATCATTTATTATCTCCATATATAACTTATTACACCCAAGCATACCCTTTGATATACCATAAAGGTCTTAAGAAATAAGTCAAAGAGTAATTCATTATATATAAGCTACTATGATGATCTCAAGTCTAAGGATCATTTGTACTACTATCACTACAGGAATTCTTATTGACAGGCAAGTAAAACTCTATTAGGTATTACTTAGCGAATCACGTTCACTGAACTTATTCTCCAATAAGCACCTACATAATTACTTTAGTGTCTCAACACAAATGATAATGAGATCAATCATTCTCATCCAATGAGCAAGTAACGTATGTATCAATCTATCCGGATTAACTAATCCCCTTTGTAGTAATCCATCGATTGAGAACATTTTAGTTTTAAGCTATCTAAGAATTTAGATCTCATTAGTATGATTTCATCATGATTCTAAATACATTGCTTAAAACTATGGGTTTATCCATATTCATAAAACAACACCATGTTGATAATAAATGCCTTTAATAAATAATTCTTTTATTAATAAATAAATAAAATTGATTGCAAAGTATATGCTTTATCATCATACATGATTGGCTTGTATGCATACTACTTTCACGTTTATCGTTTTTGTTAAAATAAACTAATAGGTGAATTTTGAGTTACCGGATTCGAAAATAAAAAATTCTTGCATGAACACGTAGAGTATGTGATTTGTGAGCTAATGGCGTTCGAACGAGCCAATTTGGACTTAAAATGAACAATTTAGGAGTCCGGGAAAGTCGTTTATGTAAGAAGTCTATCAAAACTGTCTAGTACTGAGGTCTGGCGCCATAGCGCCAGCCAAAGCACCATAAGTGGCGCCATAGCGCCACGGATGTCCAGGAGCTACTGAAGTCTCGCGCCGCAGCGTGACCGAATGAACAAAGATGGCGCCGCAGCGCCAAGGTCGGGTTTCAGCCATTGCTGACTCGCGCCACAGCGCGGCATAGAGAAAGGAAGCTGGCGCTGCAGCGTCAGCACTAGAAGATAGATAGAGAAGAAAGATTTTTAATGTAAAGTGAAGGAGAAGTGAATGAAGATTGGATTAAATCCTTAATCAATTTAATGTAACATCATTTGGGATGTTATAACCTTAAGTATAACACTAAAGGTTGGAGGTAAGTTAATTGAACATAAGTTATTAATACTGAAACGATGAACGATAATAAGCCATAAGGGCAGATAAATACTTGAAACGAGTTTTGTTAATGAAATAAGTACGATTAAGTATATAAAATGAATTAATTAACTTAAAGTAGCATCTTCAATGATGACTATAACGTTGAGAATTACAACTAAAAGTTGTTAATAATTATGTGAACGTGAACGTAAGAACGATGTATAAATGGAAAGCCGAAACCAATAATAACAAATCTAATAAACAATTAGATTGAGAAGAAGGGTAAGATACGTTCGGAACCATACAAGTTTATTCATGACCTAATGTGGGATGTTATGTGGTTATGTATTGTAGAGACTATAAAGACCAAGAATTATTGAATATTTATTTGAAGACGCTTGAAGGCAAGATTTCTTAACGTTTGTCTAACATTCGTGTTAGCTAGGTTTTTAGTGATTCATGTTCCGAGATGCATGAATTATTTTACGAAAGGGTCGATGCCAGTTTTAACTCGGCTAGACTAATCTTAAAAGATTGATTTATTTATTTACAAGTCTTTCAATATAGAATGATAACACTATCCTATGTCAATTGTTTGGTACAAAATCAAGGTAAGCCTGAGTATGAATAAACAAATGTATTTTACATCGATTATTCGATGGGCATGCACGGTTGCCAAAACTTAAACGTAAATACATTTAACGGATGAGTGTTAATCAACATAGAGTACTATAGGCTGATCACCTAAAAGTGCTTGTAAGAAATATCGGACTTACGGTCTTAGTACCGGGTTGTCCTTTTCATGAATAAAAGCTAAAGAGAGTGTTCATGGTCTGTTGACCTACAGAATTTATAAGTCACTATATGTACTTCGGAATTGTTTTATGAGATGAGAAGTGTTATTCAATATTTCATAGTACTTCATAACTATTGTTTAGTTATTGAAGAATAATCATATGATTCTAGAAGTGGTATTTATATAATATATTATTAGACTTGCTGAGCTAGTTATGCTCACTTCTTGCTTGAATCATATGATTGTAGCTAAGGTCGAGCGAACCGAGGGTTCTAGCAAAGATAAAGGCAAGGCGAAGATGAACGATTAGTTTACCTTGTAATAGACTAGTAAGTTGTGTGTATCATATTATGATGAACAAAGAATGTAATGGTTTCATAACCTGGGAATGGGATTTATTATTATTAATGTAATAAGAATGTCGTTAATACTCACTTTGATGTTATTTGCATAAAATAAATGTACAGTTATGAGTACCGTGTAGAACCATCTGTCGGGTTGAAAGATACCCAGATTTGGGGGCGTCAATGCTGACCTATCTTATGCTACTCTTGCGGCTTTTCGGCAAGATGGTTATGAGATTATCGCAATTTACTAGATGGGAAGTTAATTTGATCTTTCAATTGGAGCAAATCTGGGTGGTGCCTTTCCTGAGCCTCACAGGATTAGTCTCCCTTGAGTCCAGTAATCAAACGCTGACGAGTTTTCCTCCTAATGGAGGAATCACACAATATACATTCACATACATCGTGTCTCATTGTATGAAATGATGACAATATGTGAAGCACTAATACAACATGCAGATATTGTGTGAGGCACTAAAGTGTAGTAAGTAAAGCATTCATTCACATCCATTCAATGTAAATGCAGCATTCACACACAAGCAGATAAAGAAGGGTTTTTTGAAAAGTTTAAAATGTGGCTTAAGCCCTCTACTGGTCCCCAGCAGAGTCGCCACCTGTCGACGTCAGCAAATTTTTTACTCTTTTTTGAAATTCCTCTTTTTAGCCTCTATGTTCTTTATGTGTTGATTTTTGTTTGAAAATGCAAGTTTGAAAAGAGTCCGACACAAAATGTCGACGATATGAAAATTCATCGTCACCAGTTGGTAGATTTGAAATGGTTGTACCAACTCAACCGAATTTGAAAAGGTTTACACAAAGGCCCAATGGTTGGACTATGTTTAACATGCCTTGGAAATCGAGATTCATAGAGTTTGGTGGCTTGATTAATCGGGGGGAAGGTGTTAGGAACCCCCCGACTTTCATGAAAACACGGTTACCGTAACTTTTTAATTCCCTAACTGTCTGAAGTGTGTTTGTGTGTGTTGGGCGTAAGTGCAGTTATTTGGAAGTAGTGTTATGCCTAATTTGCACCTATATACAAAGGGTTTGATTTGTATTAAAGTTCAATTTTAAGTAAGATATAACAGTGATATTTTGCAAACAGGTTTTCAAACCCTTATGCTCAATAGTAATTGAGGCCTTTGATATTTTCATTTTATTCCATATTTGGCTTGATTTTATTTTATTTTCGAGATGCGAAGCAACTTCGAGAAAATAATATGCATAGTAGTGTCGAGCTCCTTATGGGCATGAAAGCCATCGAGGGATGTCCAAACACCATAAATAATTTACAAGCTGGCTACACAACTGAAAAAGATCCATCATGGGAACCAGATCTAGATCATTTAGCTGGATCTTAAACTTCGTAGTTCTTAGGCTCGCATGATTGATTAGTATTTACAAAAACTAGAAAGAAAACTAGATTTAAATAAATCTTAGCTATTCTAGCTCAACGGTTCTAATTTGGAAACTTTTGAATCGGCTAAAATTAGAGATGGCTAGATTTAGGTAAATCTAGTCCACAGACTGGAATATTAAGGATTTACATCAAATAAGCAATTAAAACAAATATTTAAAAGCAGTAAACAGTTATTATATATATAAGTAGTAAAAGGCAATGAATTGGAAATCTAGGTCAAGCAGATATATATATATATATATATATATATATATATATATATATATATATATATATATATATATATATATATATATAAAGCAAGTAAAAGCCATCGGTATTCGATCCAGGCTCAATTGTTCGATTAAAGTATATATATATTAAAGAGAGAAAAAGCCATGGATCGACGATCCAGGCATAATTAATCGACTATAGTTTATATATATGTATATATATTAAAGTTGTAGAAAGCTTCAAATTTGAAAAAACCTTATAATGGGCTGCCAAGATGACTTCAGACAGCTTTTGGAACTTAAAAACTCGGTTTCCACCGGTTAAAATTTGATATGTTGTAGAATAAATGCTTACAAGTGTTTAGAAATAAGAATAACAAAGTTTAGAACACTCTAGAAGAGGTTAAGGGCTGAAAGGGACAGAGTTTTCTCACTTTTCACTTTTTTTCTTTTTGGCTTATGCCTATTTATATGCCAAGGTGGCCGTGATTCAACCCGCGACAGCTGTGGGTCTACCTGCGACTCCCCGGGTTTCCCCAGGCCCCGTGGGTCCCGTTGTCTCAAAGTACGTGCACTCGGGTCAATGCGCTGTCCGCTCGAACCTTTATAACTTTTAATCCGGCAATCCGATGGAAGCATGCTATAACTTTCCAGAAAGACCTTGACGAGAGCTACATAATGACATGGGATTTGACATTTTTTGAATCCGGAAAGATGGGTCCATGACCAAATCTTTGAGTCTTCGCATTCTATCCGTTGAGCTGTCTTGCGCTATTTTTACTCGGGATTGATATTATGGCTCGGCATGACTTCTTTTGTAGTTATTTGACTTGATTTGATGTTAAATTGGCAAAATTACTATTTTGCCCCTCTCGGGTTGGTTCCGAGTTTGATACAGTTGTAGCTGTCTTTTCTCACGGTTTTCTCTGAGATTGGACTGATGTTGATTTCTAACTGTCCTTAAGGCTGTCTCTAAGGTTGGTTTGATCTCCCAAGGTTGTCTCCAGGGACTTGATCCCTCGGGGTTATCACCGGGGCTAGATTCGATCTCATGGGGTTGTCATCAGGGTTGGATTTGATCTTACGGGGTTATCCCATGGTTATCTCCAGCGCTAGATTTGATCTCCCGGGGTTGTCCCCAGAGCTTTGTTTTGATCTCCCAGAGTTGTCGTCGGGGATTGGATTTGATCTATCGGGGTTATCTCTGGAAGACGATTCTGCATACGTGCATGGTTAGTAACATGAATGCATTATCCTGCTGTTGTGCTACTCTCGCCAGTGCATAATTAAGCTAACTCCTTAGAACTCGGAGACTGCAAATGCCCACTAAGTGCAAGAAGAAGATTATATGATCTTGATAGTCGGTCATCGTCGATAAAATTTGTCCCCAGTACTCCTTGAGAAGTGTAAACTAGTTGTGACCAACCTCTCCATGAAATTGAGAAACATCATCGATTTTAAAGCTCTAGGCCTTTCAGTTGTTACTCCTGTTTTTGCAAAAGCACCTGCCATAGAGTGAAGGGTTGCCAATTGAGATATTTTTTACTCATAGTCTTATTTGACTCAAGGTCTGCATGTAGTGAATGTGCAGTCGATATTGTACCCAAGGTCTCATTGATAAGAAGGATTATATTGTTAGGTATGTGAGAATCATAGACGCAATCAAATTACATAAAATAGTAGAAGCATGGTAAAATGATATTTTAAAATTTTTACAAACCAATAACCCGGATCATCCTTTAAACATGTTATTAATTTAAAGCGAAGGATAAAAAGTTGTGGAATCATATACCCTTATAGATTCGAGCTTCCACAAGAACGAGTTCAACTCCTAGTTCTTCGCGATCTCCTTGAATCTCCGGGATTGATTTCTTCCTTTGATCAAAATTAACCACCCAAGTGTTTGACCTCTAGAGCTGATCCACCAAGGAAGAAGAATTATTCAAGAAGGAGGGTGGTTGGCTAAACCTTAAATTTTCTATCTCTATATAAAAAGAGTACTCCCCAACAATTGGAATTATGTCTACTGATATCTAGCATAAGACACATCTTATATAGATATTAGTTAACCCTTCTAATCTAAATGGAAATAATGTTTTATTTAATTAATTAAATTCCTTTAATTAATTAAGCTCCCTATTTCTAATTAGGGATAATTAATTAAACTGTTTTAATTAATTTGCCTCCTAATCTTCTTAGGAATAAATGAGAGTACATATATTAAATTAATTCCCAAACTTTTTCAAAAAATAAAATAATTATAATTGTAATAATATTAATAAGACTCCTCTTATTAATTAATATTTAATATTTTCAAAATATTAAATAATAAATATTAAGCTATTTAATTTATTCTATCACCATAGATTAAGCACCTAAATACTTAACGAGCCACGTTTAGTGAACTTATTCTCCATTAAGCACCTAAATACTTGTTTTAGTGTCTCTACACAAATGATCGTGAGATCAATCATCCTCATCCAATGAGCAAGCAACGTATGTACCAATCTGTCCAGATTCACTAATCCCCTTTTTAGTAATTCATTGATTGGGAACATTATAGTTTTTAAGCTATCTAAGAATTTAGATCTCATTAGCATGATTTTATCATGATTCTAAAAGCATTGCTTAAAACTATGGGTTTATCACATATTATTAAAACAACACCATGTAGTTAAATTAAATGCCTTTAGTAAATAAATACTTTTATTAATAAATAAATAAGATTGATTACAAAGTATATGCTTTATCATTATATATGATTGGCTTGTATGCATACTACTTTCCTATATATCAACAAAGAACTTTTGAATTTCTGGCAAAATCAGACTTATTGGGAAATAAGAGAACAAAAGGAGAGTTGCAGGAAATTCAACAGTTACCAATAAGTGGTTCAGCATACTGTACTTCCTCTTGAATACCTGAACAAAGGGGTTCACCATTGAACCACTTTGTTCAGGAATTCAAGAGGAAGAACAGTATGGATGGGAAAACACTTATTGTCATTCTATACTGTTGAATTTCCTACAACTCCATTTGTCTCTCATATTTCCCAATAAGTCTGATTTTACAAGAAAACAATAAGCTAGTTGTTGATTAATTAGCTGATCAATTATACATAGGGTACAATCTCTACTACACATTTAGTACATGAAGACCTTGAGTCAAACACAGCTATGAGTAAAAAATATCTTCAATTGGCAACCCTTCACTCTGTGGTAGTTGATTTTGCAAAAACAGGAGTAACAACTGAAGGCCCAGGGCTTTAAAATCGAGGATGTTTTCGGATATCATGGAGAGGTGGGCCAAACCAACTTTTACACTTCTCAAGGAGTATTGGGGGGAAACTTTATCGTGCTATATATAGTCTTGAATCTATAGTGCATGAGAAGTCGCAATCTGTTTGTTCAAAAAATATAATATCATCAACACGTTTATATAAAATACTAAAAGATATATATGTTAATATATATACTAAAATGACAATGATTTAATTGAAAAAATAGAATGTTAATGATTTAATTAAAATAAATAAAAGAGAGAACATACTCTATCAATAACTCAACTGTAGCATCCTTAAGACCCACTTTTTTCGAATGTATATTTTGTACTAGCTATAAGCATTTTCTTGGCAAATAGTTTATATCACAATCTCTATCATGAAAATATACTATGGATCTGCGATTAACCATCCTTGTCTTGAATTTGAATCTACAAAGCAGTATCCTCGAAATATATACAACAAATACGAGAAAGATGAAAGTGTGCACTACCTTACTGAAAGATAACTTGTCACAATTAGATGGAAATTAAATTCATGTTATAATGTAAACCAAATACCTTAATCATCGCCAAAGAGTAATGACTACTAGGAGAAGAGTCAAGTACTTTCTTGTACGCTGGATTCGACATAGCAGTTGCATGCAACTAATACTCCAATTAACTGGTTCGTCGGCATAAATAAAAAATTATGGTTCATAGTTCCTGTTTGTGACCCATACTTAAATTGAGTAATTAAATTATTGTAGACATTCATCATTGTTCCATCATAACAGATGACAACATCCCGAAGGAGGGCCATTAAGCTGTTGAATAAAGTTTCAAGTTTAGCAAACCCTCTAGATGGGCGAGCGAGCACTTCTCTTTTAAGAGTGAATCATCGATTGATCAGAGTGGTGAGAAGTTGTCTATTTCATAGATTAGACCTATATCAGTCGATGATTCACTCTTAAAAGAGAATTGGTCACTTGTTCATCTAGAGGGTTTGCTGAACCTGGAACTTTATTTAACAACTTAATGGCCCTCATTCGGGATGTTGTCATCTGTTATAATGGAACAATGATGAATGTCTGCAGTAATTCAATTACTCAATTCGAGTATGGGATACAAACAGGAACTACAACCCATATTTATACCGAGGAACCAGTAATTGGAGTATTAGCTGCATGCAACTGCTATGTCGAATCTTGCGCACAAGGAAGTCCTTGACTCTTTTTCCAGTAATCATTACTCTTGGGCGATGATAATATAGACACTCAAAATTTTGTTTTCCCGTTACTAACAATACAGGAGGGCCAAAAGCCCCCTTTTTCACACTACAGAATGGCCTTGGAGGGCTACAACATCAAGTCAAACCATAGAGACATCCCCATGGAATATCAAATTAACCTTGGAGGTCAACCCTAAAAAAAGAAAAGTTAGCAGCAATCAAACCCTAGGGACAATCCCGAAGGACAACCAAAAGCCCCGTCAACCCCGGAGATAACCCCGGGAAATCAAATCAACTTCAGAAACAACCCTGAAGACAAACAACAGGACAACCTCATAGATAACCCCGAGGAACACAGATGTCGCCATGTCAGGCCCAGAACCAAACCGAGAGGGAAAAATAGTAATTTATTTTGTCAACTCAACATTAATTTAGCCCAAATCACTGCAAAAGAGGTTATGCAGAACCATAACGTCCATCCTGAGTGAAAACAACATAAGATAACTCAATTAATGGACTGCAAAGACTCAAAGATTTTGTTATGGACTCATCTTCCTGGATTAGAAAAATGTCAAATCCCATGTCATTATGTGGTGCTCGGAAAGGGATTTCCGGAAAGGTATAGCGCACCTCCATCGGATTCCCTGATTGAAAGTTATGAAAATTCGAGCAGACAACACGTTAGCCGGAGTGCATGTACTTTGTGACAACGGGACCCATAGGTCTTGGGCCCACCCAAGTTAGCCACAAGTAGACTGACAGCTATTTTGGTCTATAAATAGACCCCCCCCATCAGCCATAAAAAGGAAGGAAAAAAGAAGAAAATAGAGGGAATTCCATACATTTCAACTCTTAACCCTCCTATAATGTTCCAAACTTTGATATTCTTCTTTGTAAATACTTGTATACATATATACTATAACATATCAAAATTTAATCGGTAGAAACAGAGTTTTTAAGCTTCAAAAGTGGTTTAAAGCTCTCCTCGCTACACACTGTAAGATCCTTACATATCTGAAGCTTTTATTCTCTTTTCAAAATATATATAACTATATATATATGGCTTAGTTTTTCCCGAATCGAAAATTCGAGGCTCTTATTACCTAAATATGTGTATATATTAAAAGTAGTATGCACACAAGCCAATCATGTTGATGATAAAGTATATACTTTGTAACAATCTTATTCATTTATTAATAAAAGTACTCATTTACTAAAGGCTTTAATTTATCTACACGGTGCTGTTATAATAATTTGTGACACACTCATAGTTTTAAGCAACACTTTTACAATCAATGAGATCATGCTAATGAGATCTAAATTCTTATATAACTTTAAAACTAAAATGTTCTCAGTCGAAGGATTACTAAAAAGTGGATTAGTGAATCCAGATAGATTAGCACATACGTTGCTTGCTTATTGGATGAGGATGATTGATCTTATGATCATTTGTGTGGAGACACTAAAGCAAGTATGTAGGTGCTTATTGGAGAATAGGTACACTAAACGTGGCTTGCTAAAGAATACATAATGGAGTTTTACTTTTCTGTCAATTAGAATTCCTGTAGTGATAGTAGTACAAGTAATCCTTGGACTTGAGATCATCATAGTATCTTGTGTATGATGAGTTATACTTTGACTTATTCCTTAAGACCTTTAGGATATATCTAAGGGTATGCTTGGGTATACTAAGTTGTACATGGAGATAATGTATAATCAATAAAGAATCTACCGCTTCTAGTAAAAGAGGAGAAATATCTTGCGTGATTCGATAAATGACAACCCAGGAGTCCTTGGCCAAGGCAGAATAAAATTAGAAAGGAGTTTTTAATTTGCATTATTTGGAGTTGTGCATTTAAGAATTGAAATACATATAATTAAATAAAATAAGACTTGATAGTAAATCCATGTCTTATATTTAATTAGGACATTGTGTGGTGAAAGGATTGAATTGTACGGTAACTATTTACTCAAAGATTATTTTATGATTAATGTTAAAATCTATATTATCTGGAAAGTCGTTGATCGCTAAAGAGGCTTATCCTTATTGTAGAATAAATGTTATTTATTTAAATAAATTATTATATTAATTTATTTATTTAAATAAGATTAGAATTGTTCTAATTGATTTTTTCACAACCGGTTTAATATAGAAAACTTAAATGGTCACACCACAAAAGGAAAAATATTTATTTAAGAAGTAAATGGCATCATCGTAATAAAAAGTTAAGTGTATTTAATTTAATCTATGGTGATAGAATAAATTAAATATCTTAATATTTATTATTTAATATTTTAGAAATATTAAATATAAATTAATAAGAGGAGTCTTATTATTATTATTTAAATCCTAAAGGAGTTTGGAAATTAATTAATAAAAGGTACTCTCGTATATTCATAATAAGATTAGGAGGCTAATCAATTAAAAGAGTTTAATTAATTATTGCTAATAAGATTGGGAACCTAATTAATTAAAGGAGTTTAATTAATTAAAATAAAACTTAATTTCTTAATTGTTTAGGAGGGTTGCCTACATCTATAAATAATAGGATTCTTATTATGGGCGAGGGTTGTTGATGTTTTCACAAGACACGTGAATAACAATTCCAAGAGTTGGGAGAGTCGTATTTTCTATAGAGATAAAAAAACTCGGGTTTTACTAAACATCCATCTTCTTGAATACTTATTCTTCTTTCGTGGATCACCGTTAGAGGCTAAACATTTTGGTGGCTAATGTTGATGAAATGAAGGAATCAAACCCGGTGGATTCAAGTTGAACGTGAAAAGGATTTGAAGGCGAACTAGTACTTGAGGAAGCTATAATCTTCAAAGGCATAATTCTTATTTTTTATCTTTTCGTTTAATTAATAATTGTTCAGAATGCATGATCCGAGTATATGGTTTGTAAAATTTTAAAACTCCGTTTTTACGCGCTTCCGTTTTACTTTGATGCAATTTGATTGTGTTCATGAATATTACAAACCTAATAGTGGCATCAGAGTCAAACCTTTATGTGAATTAGCGAATTATTAATTGTTCAGATTCGATATGTATGTTGATATGTGTTTAGAATAATTTTTTTTAGCATAATTATTGTTATAGAATCATGTTTTTGGAGAAAAACTGCATAATTCGCGAACTGGAAAAACAGACTCTGCCTAGTGGCGCCTCAACGCCTGCCTAAGGCATATTGGCAGCGCCTGATGCTAGTTTACTAGCGGCGCCACAGCGCCACTCCCTAATTTTTTTTTTAATTTTAATTATAATTAAGATAAAAGGTTTATTTTAATTAACATTGGATACAATGTATTTTTAGTAATTCTAAATTATAAATAAATGAGTTTATTTTGATTTGAAATTGGAATAAAATAAAGTTGTTTATTTTAATTGGAATTGGATTCCATGTTTGTTTGAATAAAAGAGTTTATTCAAAAAGTTTTATATTTTAATTGGAATTGGATTCCACATTCGTTTGAATAAATGAGTTTATTCTAATGTTTTCTATTAATTAGAATTGGATTCCACGTTCTTTTGAATAAAATAGTTTATTCCAAAGTTTTATATTAACTTGAAATTGGATTACACGTTCATTTGAATGACAGATTTATTCAAAAGTTTTATATTAACTTGGAATAGGATTTCACGTTCGTTTGAATAAAAGAGTTTATTCACATATGGAATAAGATTCCATATTTCCTAGAATAAAAGAGTTTATTCACATATGGAATAGGATTCCATGTTTCCTAAAATTAAAGGTGTTTAATTTTAATAAGGAATAGAATTCAACATATTTTATTTTTCCTGTAATTCTAAGTTAAAATAAAAGAGTTTATTTTGTACTTGAAATTGGATTCCTTATTAATTAAAATAAAGGAGTTTATTTTTGTTCAAAATTGAATAAAATAAAATAAAGAACTTTATTATGATTTTGATTAAAAATAAAGGGGTTTATTTTGTTTCAAAATTGTATTTAAATATAATAGTTATATTTAAATTTAATTCTTGTACTTTAGATTTGACATTTTGGTTCACTTAGTGGTTCTAGTGAACCAAACTAAAATAAAGTTCATAATAAATTCGAATAGAATATAGTATTCTATATGTGCATGCTTATACTATATATATATATATATATATATATATGTGTGTGTGTGTGTGTGTGTGTGTGTGTGTGTGTGTGTGTGTGTGTGTGTGCGTGTGTGTGTGTGTGTGTGTGCATGCACGCTAAATAAGATGAGACAAAATTAATAACAAACCCCTCAAAGATTTTATATTAAGTCCTAAGCGTTCAAAGATATTTGGAATATCGAACATCACCTTCTAGCATGATAAAAATAACAGAGTATCAAATATTTATTATAAGTTTGTTGTGTCACCACAAGGCTTATCTTAAATTTTTGAGATGTTAATTGTATCATATTTGATGCTTATAAAGAAATTGAACAATGTTATTTTGGTGTGTCACCACAAGGATAATATTTTTCTTTTTGAATATATGGAGTGCTAGGTTGGACTTAACTTGAATAAATTTGATTCAGATGTGTCACCACTTGATCAAAATAATCTAAGAGGGAAAATAAAAGGAGTTACATGAAGATGTAATTGACAAGAGTTGTCTACCTATTTATTTATATATAGTTTGTTGTGTCACCATAAGGCTATATACATTTGAAATGTAATCCTTATTCTCAATAGCAAATCTTTAATTAGATTTTGCCGAGCTATATAAGTGAGGGTAATAATATAGTTTGAAGAAAATAATGAGAGACCCCAATTTAAAATAATGCCTAATTTATTTTGGTAATTAATGAAAGAATGTATGCTAAAAATATTGTTAATTACAAATTCATTTACAGAATTTTACAATGTCTAAATTACTATAATCGCGGAGCATATTAGATGTTAATTAACCAAACCGAATTAAATGGATTGGCTATAAAATTTGATAATAGCTATCATGGCTAAAAAGCTATCTTATGCACTTAATATACAAATCCCTACAACGGTTACAGACAATGCCTCTGAGGAAGAGATAATTACTTTTAGAAAGTGGCAAGATGATGCACAGTTGGCTCAATGCATCATGCTCGCATCCATGAGTAATGAGCTTCAACGTCAGCATAAAACTATGGATGCTCCTACTATATTATTGGGTAAAATTTAATTACGCACAACACGCAAGTATACATGGTCAACAAGTAATAAAGTGATAAGTTAAGAATCGTTCCCACATAGACTAGCAAGAAATTAACTCTCATAATTACCAATTTCATATTAATCCAAATTTTATTAAACTAACCAATTTCAAGTTTGTAACTAAAAGTATTAAAAATATTAAAATTACCAAACAATCAACAAACCCTAAAAACTGAATTTTTAAACAAATATTGGAGAATTAGGTTTACAACTTCACTCTAAGCATCACTCTGATTATTACACCTTATTCCAGTTTAATTCACTATCCCTATTTATTAATCAAGAACACATATGTAGAACTAGCCACCTCTCGATGTACTAATACTGTATTAACTCAAATCCACAAATTAGATATAATCAAATTAAACACCTTAATCAACTAACTCACTATATCTTTATGTGAATTACAATTAAAGAAGGTTTAAGTTTAAGTTATTTATCCGATTATATGTGATGTCAAGCATATCTCTACCCTAACATTCATCAAGATTCCATTCATTCACAGAATTCAAGAACACATGCTGAATTGACTAAGCCTAGACTCGTATTTCATCTCTCGAGTTCAGACAAGTCCACATAAAATTGGTCGGTGATCAAGCAATTCATAAATTCAAGCATAAATCAATATAGATAAACTGAGAAATAGCTTCTTAAACTTAAAAATAAGAGTTACATAATCATTGTTCCACTCAAAGATCCGTTATAAGCCTAATAAAGAAGTTAGTTCATAACTAATGAATTAAATACTGAATAAATAAAAGAAATCATCATCCTGATTACACAAATTAAAATTAAAGGATAATAGTAATACACCACCCTTCTCCCCCTTCAAATCCATAATCTTCATGAAATTACTTCTCTTCTTCGTTCCTCCAAGCTCTTGCTTTTAATTCTCCCTCTCTAAGTGTGTATTCACAATATCCAACACTTAGCATAAATTAATTCACTTCAGCTCCACACCACCAATTCTAATCCATCTCCAACTCATCACATTAGAATTCTAATGGAAATCAAACTCCTAATTAAACCCAACAAGTCTTTAGTCATAGAATCCCAACTACATGAAATAACCTCCTTGTCAACTCCTAAAATAAGCATATTACATAAAGAAGTTGTATCTCCCAACACCACTCAGCTTCCAGCAATTAAAAGTCAACCAGCTCCTGACCCGTATCGGCGCGCCCCGCGCCGGGTTTAACTGTAAGACAGTACGGCCCGCGCCGCTTGATCAGTAGTTGCTCACGTCACAGCGCGCCCCGCGCCGGTTTGTTCATCATTATGGCACGCCCCGCGCCAGTCCTACAGAATGTATAAATTTTGCTCGAATTTTCTTCTAATGCTGTCATTTTGATGTGCTCACTGAATATCCTACAACAAGAACAAAACCCATCAAAAGCAACATGAAATAATCAAAAAACTAACAATTTAACAAGCTAAATAAAGATAAATCGTAGGTTAAAAACATACTCATCAAATTCCTCTAAACTTGAAACATTGTTTGTCCTCAAGCAAAACGATATGCAATGCAACTAACTAATCTAAACTACGAATCCAATATTAAGACAGAATATAGTTACTCAAACAACCTTAGAGAAATTAAGCAAACTCAACAATACTTCATATCAAAACCAATCAATAATTCATTATCAATCCTCAAATCTTAAATCGTTATTACTGGTATAGTGTGTGTGTGCTCAACATTCATGCTAACTGATGTGAATGTAAATTTAATACATAAGTAGTTATTTAGAAGGCATCATACAGTGTAAACTCAAAATTTTCAAAAACACACGAAAACCAACTAAAATCAAACAATCACCAATATCAAGGGTTCCAACTAGGGTACTTATGCTTTCTTTTTCGATCACGGGGGTTTTTTGCTCTTATTTCCCGTTTTATTTTTCTTCTTTTTTTCGCAGTGAGTGCGTTTTACGCTCTATCTCACGCCTGTGTTTATGGGGAGTGTGTTTCACGTTTCTTCTCGACCCACCACAGGACTCAATTTATTCAACTTTTCTTTTTCTTTTCTTTTTTTTTTCTGAAGCTTATATACCCCACTTTTCCCCCCAAACTTAGGTTCCTGCCTAATTCTCATCTTCACTGCCTATCCTTGTTATTCTTTCCTTTAAACTAGCAATATCCTTTAGAAATTCCTTATGTATCAATTTGAACTAACCAGTCCACATAAGTGTTATTAACGTGCTAACCTTATTATACCAGTTTCAAATAAGCAAAAATCCAATTCATAACAAAAATTACATCAAAGTTGTAATATGCGACATTGTAATTGTCTACATAATTTCAATCTCATCAATGGCCAAGAATAAACTTTTACTATCTAATAACTGAATTCATGCAAATTAAACTACATGCAATTTTTTTTTCCAATGTATTAGACTAAAAGGCATGAAAAATAAACAAATATAAAAACTAAACAAACTAACTAAGATGAATTTTAAATCTTCACGACTTAACAGGCAAAAACATAACCCCCAAAACTTAAATCAAGTAATGTCCCCATTACGACAACATATAACAATTAAAAACATGAGGACTTCCCTGAAAGATGAGTCACTGCTCGTCGTCATCCGAAGGAGGGTATGTTAGAAGGATAGAAGGAACATGCATGACCATCGGATTTGCATTGGAATTACAACGAGAAAACGCATCAGCGAGTGTTTTGAAAGCATTTGCATTGTACTGATGCATCAAATCTTGACGTTGAACAAACCACAAAAATTGATTCCTTGAACCGCGAGGTTGTTGCTCATCCATTGGTGCAACTGCAACTGGTTGTGAGGGTTGGCGAATCATAATATAACGTTCTCCTCTTGGATGAGATCTTTCCCCCTCCCATGCCTTGTACTTTTCAATTGTAGCATGGTCGATTATAGCCATTGGTTGTTGAATAGGTCCAAAAGGATGTCACTGCACCCCAGCTTTTCGGCATAAATCAGTAATTAGGAAACCATGTAGAAGACCCCCCGTAGTACTCCCTCGTAGCAACCGATCAATGGACTCCTGAATACAATCACCCACATCCACATTGTAGAATGTAATAGAGTTATTCACATGGTAATGGTGGTGAACAATCCCATATAATAGATGTGCCCTTTTCCTTAGTTACATCATTTTGGTGGCGTGTGGGCATTACACTGGCATAAAGGAATGCATACCATGCTTTGCCATAACGACTAAGTGCGGAGTGAGGAAAACTTATCTTTTCATCCGTTCCGGCTTGAGTCACCCATTGAGTTCCCGGTTTGCATAATCTTATAATCAACTCATCCAGATCGGGCAAACCATCTTCATATCGGTCAGTATTTGGTGTCTCCATCCCAAAATACTCGTTGATGGCATCGACATGAAAAGCCACAGGTTTACCCCGAACCATGACTATGGGATTGACATGCTCAATTGCATTGGCATAAAACTCTTTCACTATATTGATCACCACCGGAAGTGGTTTCTCTAGTAAATGGAACCAATTACGTTCCGCAATCATCAATGCCATATCACCGTCCAAGTTAGCATCCGGCTTCAATCTTCATTCTAGCACAAAATTCTTCTTGTCTATGGATGATTTAAACCTTACCACGACCCCCTCACTAATAAATTTCGTGTGATCATACTTAGCCCGAGCAGTAGAGGTGGAAGGACGTTGTCTCTTATGTTAAGATATGGTGGATTTGGTGAATTGTAGGCAAAAGTTTTGGTTCAAGAATTTTGTCAAACAGTTGGTGGACGTAAAGGCTAATTCCCCCAAACTTGTCTTCTTTGAATTTGCTTTATAACCCAAAATATGAACTAAGCCAACACACTCCTTGGGCAACCAATTTTACCAATTAAAAGAGAAGAAGAACGAGAAAGTAACAAATTGGGTTTACCTTCAAGAAAAATTTATGTTTCCCCCTTTGTATGAATTTGTGTAGGAGAGGAATTAGATTCAGTGTTGGAGTGTTTTGCTTGTATCTTTTATGAATTTGGCTACTTTCATGGGTAGAGTTCATATAGGAGATGAAAACCAACGTGTAAGAACAGTTGTAGAGTTTGTGTGTTAATGGGAGAAGGAGTTAGGAAGGGGAAGGGGAAGGAGAAGTGGTTTAAAAGAGTTGTGGGAGTTATGGGGTAGTGGGAGAGTTTTTGTTAGAAGAGAAGTGGGAAGTTTGGGTGTAGAAAGGAGTTATGTGGGTTATGTGGTGATTATGGCCGAGTATGATGCGTTAGGATCACATTTGTTGTCTGGCGTTTCTGAGCGGTGCGGCCCGCTCCGTGTAGGCCTGAGATGGCGTGCTCCGTATTGTAGAGGCAGTGTGTACTGGTATGGTAACACACCCCACGCCATGTGTATGCCTTAAGCGGCGTGCCCCATGCTGGGTAATCAGTGCCTACTGATGTAGTAGTGCGCCCCGCGCCATTTGTGTGCTTGATGTGGCGCGCCCCGCATTGGAGGTCAGAATGTACTTGGCGAATTAGTGCGCCCCACGATGGATCTATGCCTTATGTGGCGCGGCCCGCGCCGTTTGTGCTATATCTTGGAGACTTTATTTTTCCATCATTCCCTACAAACATATCAATATGAAGTCATTATTCTAAGAAAAAGAATTATCTAAGCTATACTATAAGCTAAAGAAAAACGTACGTAGATAATAAAATAGAAAAATATTAGGGCTTGGTTTGCCTCCCAAATAGCACTAGTTTTAAGGTCGTAAGCCCGACGGTGCCTCTTGTGTCATGATGCATCGGCAAGTGTAATTGCGATGACATCCCAATTTGATTCGACACCCCAATAATGCTTCAACCGTTGACCGTTCACCTTGAACGTCTCTAATAGATTTCTACTGTATAGTTCAACGGCGCCATGTGAGAAAACCTTTTTTTATAGTAAATGGACCCGACCACCTTGGTTTTAGCTTTCCTGGGAACAACCGCAATCTGGAGTTGAATAATAGTACTGATTGCCCTGGTTCGAACGTTCTCTACATGATTTTATGGTCGTGCCATTTCTTGACTTTTTCTTTGTACAACTTCGAGTTCTCGTAGGCTTGTAGTTTGAATTCGTCGAGTTCATTTAATTGAAGTAGCCTCTTTTCACCAGCTCCTGCTTGATCGAAATTGAGCTTCTGAATTGCCCAATATGCTTTATGCTTTAACTCCACTAGTAAGTGACATGCTTTCCCATAAACCAACTGATATGGAGACATCCCAATTGGCATCTTGTAAGCTGTCCTGTAAGCCCATAATGCGTCGTCCAATTTGAGAGACCAGTCCTTTCTGTTCGGGTTCACGACCTTCTCTAATATTTTCTTCACCTCCCTGTTGGAAACTTTAGCTTTCCCACTTGTTTGGGGATGATATGCTATAGCAACCTTATGATTGACCCCATATTTTGCCATGAGGGCTGTAAAGGATCTGTTACAGAAATGACTACCCCCATCACTTATAATAGCTCGTGGCATGCCAAATCTTGTAAAAATATTCTTGTGTAAGAATTTTAGAACCACCTTGGCATTATTTGTGGGTAGTGCTACAGCTTCAACCCATTTCGACACATAATCAACCGCGAGTAAGATGTACTGATTATTGAACGATGAAGGAAATGGCCCCATAAAATCTATGCCTCATACATCAAAAAGTTCAACTTCTAAAATAGTTTGTAGTGGCATCTCATTCCTTTTCGATATATTGCCCACCCTTTGACATATATCACAACTTTTTACGAACTGATGGGCATCCTTAAATATTATAGGCCAATAGAACCCTGGTTGAAGAACTTTCGTTGCTGTTCTCTTACTTCCATAATGTCCCCCATATGCAGACGAATGACATTTGTGCAATATGTTCTTCACCTCGCTGTAGGGCACACACCTTCTAATCATCTTGTCGGCGCACTGTTTAAATAGGTATGGCTCATCCCACATGTACCACTTGACATCATGTAGGAATTTCTTTTTCTACTGTCATGTCAGATAAGGGGGAAGGATGTTGCTCACTAGATAGTTAGAGAAATCCACGTACCACGGAAATTCTGTATTGACTCCAAATAACTGCTCATCCAGAAATGATTCATTGATTACATACTTGTCATCTTCATTTTTACCCGGATTCTCTAGCCTCGATAAATGATCTGCAACTTGATTCTCTGTCCCCTTTCGATCTTTTATTTCCAAATCAAATTCCTGTTGAAGGAGTATCCACCTGATAAGTCGTGGCTTAGCATCTTTCTTCGAAATTAAGTACCGAATGGCTGATCTGTATAAACCACTACCTTTGTCCCAATCAAATATGCCTAAAATTTATCGAATGCATATACTACTGCAAGTAATTCCTTTTTCGTAGTTGTGTAATATATTTGGGTCTCCGTAAGTGTCTGACTTACATAGTATATGTCAAGGAATACCTTCTCTCAGCATTGACCCAAGATAGCCCCTATCGTATAGTCGCTTTCATCACACATTAACTCGAAAGGCATATTCCAATCCGTGCGACGATAACTAGAGTTGTAGTCAATTTCTTCTTCAATAGCTCGAATGCCAACTTACAATTCTCATCAAACTTAAAAACTGATTTCTTCTCTAAAAGACTGCACAATTGTTTTGCAATTTTAGAGAAGTCTTTTATAAATTTCCTGTATAACCCGGCATGTCCCAGAAAATAGCGAATTCCCTTAACTGAAGTTGGTGGTGGAAGCTTTTCAATCGTTTCCAGCTTTGATTTGTCAACCTCTAATCCTTTAGCCGAGCACTTGTGCCCCAAATTTATTCCTTCTTCAACGATAAAATGGCACTTTTCCCAGTTAAGTACCAAATTTGTTTATGTGCATCTTTGTAAAACCATCACCAAATTCTCTAGACAAGCATCACAATCATCCCTATAGACAGAAAAGTTATCCATGAAGACTTCCACATTTTTCTCTACCATGTCCGAGAAGATGGCCGTCATACACCGTTGGAAGGTAGCAGGTGCATTATACAAGCCGAAGAACATTCTCCTGAATGCGAATGTGCCGTATGGGCACGTGAAAGTATTCTTATCTTAATCTTCAGGAGCAATGACTATCTGATTATATCCCGAATACCCATCCAATAAGTAGTAGTACTCGTGTCCCGTTAATCTGTCCAACATCTGATCAATAAAAGGTAGAGGAAAGTGGTCTTTGCAGGTCACCTTATTCAACTTCATGTAGTCCATGCAAACCCTCCATCCAGTCACTGTCCTCGTCAGAATTAGCTCATTGTCATCATTTTGTACTACGGTCATTCCTTCTTTTTCAACACACATTGAACCAGATTGACCCACTTACTGTCTGAAATCGGGTAGATGATTCATGCATTCAACCATTTTAGGATTTATTTCTTCACTACTTCTTTCATGATTGGGTTGAGTCGTCTTTGTTGCTCCACTGTCGGCTTTGCATCTTCTTCCATCAGAATTTTGTGCATGCAAAAGGATCGGTTGATTCCCTTGATATCTGTAATTGTCCATCCTAAAGCCGATTTGTGTTCTTTAAGCACTCTCAGCAACTTATTTTTCTACAATTCGTTAAGTGCAGCAGAAATAATAACAGGTAAAGAATTAGAATTGCCTAAATATGCATACCCGAGGTGTTTAGGGAATGGCTTAAGTTCAATAGTAGGTGGATCCTCCAATGAAGGTTTCATCCTTGTTGTGGCTCTTTCCTCCGTGTTTAATGGTTCAACGGGTGCTTTAAATCTGTTAACTCGTGGCAAGGAATCCATCATTTGCAAGTAATCCACAAATTTTGGATCATCTAAATCTTCATATCCCAATAATGTTATTTTTAATGGATTATTAGCCAAACTTTTAACCATTTCTTCACAGATTATCTGATCAATGGCATCCATCCTGAAACACTCCTCTTCATCTGTGGGGAATTTTATGGCTTTGAAAACATTGAACTTTACTTTCTGATCTTGGACCCTCATAGTTAGTTCACCTTTTTGCACATCGATGAGAGTCCTTCCCATAGTCAAGAATAGTTTCCCTATGATGATTGGGATGTTCTTATCTTCCTCAAAATCCAAAATTATGAAGTCTGCGGGGAATATAAATTTTTCAACCTTGACCAAAATATCCTCCACAATGCCTCTTAACTGACCTATCTGTCAACTGCAATGAAATGTTCGTAGGCTTTGGAGATGTCAAACCCAATTCTGTATAAACTGACAATGGCATAAGGTTCACACTTGCCCCCAAATCACATAAACACTTGTTGAATGCCATGTTCCCAATTGTGTACAGAATAGTAAAACTCCTCGAATCTTTCAACTTTAATGGCAACTTTCGCTGTAAAACTACACTACACTCCTCGGTTAATGCCACTATTTCAAAATCTTCCAATTTCTTTTTCCTGGACAAAATTCCTTTCATGAATTTAGCATAACTTGGCATCTGCTCAAGGGCTTCAGTGAACGGAATATTAATCTGAAGTTTCTTAAAAACCTCTAAAAATTTAGCGAATTGCTTATCCAATTTCTATTTTTGAACTCTTTGCTGAAAAGGTGGGGGAGGATAAACAATCGATTCGTTAACTGTCTTTCTCTTTTCCACTTGCTTTTCTTCCCCTTGTCTGTCCTCAACTACTTTATTTTTACTTTTTTTATCATCTTCTTTTGCAGCCAAATTTTTTGTTTTCTGACCCTCAAGCTGTTTTCCACTTCTCAACATAATTGCCTGACATTGCTCGTGATTACCTTTCAGATTTTTCTCTGTATCACTTGGTAATGTTCCTTGAGGCCTGTTATTCAATGCAAAAGCTATATGTCCCATCTGATTTTCTAAATTATTGATGGTTATTTCTTACGATTTCATGGCGATTGCTTGGTTTTTCATAGCTTCCTCGTTGCTTGATATGTACTTTGATAACAATTCCTCTAAATCTGATTTCATATCTTAATGTTGAGCTGGTTGTTGTTGTTAATTCTAAAATCCTGGGGGGATAAGATGGTCTTAGAGTTTGTTGATGCTGATTATTACTCCATGAAAAATTAGGATGATTCCTATTCCCCGGATTGTATGTATTCTGGTACGTATTTTGTGAAATTTTATTGTAGCTACCCACAAATTACACTGACGCTGGGTTGATTGCACACTAATTTGTAGGATGTTCACCCGCGCACAATTCACAAATAACTGTAACTTGCTGTGTCTGTACCCCTGACAAAGCATCGAACTTCTTAGAGAGCACTGAAATCTGCGCTGCTGTTGTAGTCACTCCATCTACCTTTAACACTTCTGCTACCGTAGGTTGTGTCATTCTTTCCGTGGGCCACTACTAATTGTTATCTGCCATTGTCTCTATCAATTCATACGCCTCCTCATAATTCTTTGCCACAAAAGCTCCATCCGAAGCTGCATCAATAATGGTCCTGAGATTCCTATGTAATCCATTATAAAATGTGTTCATCTGCAACCACTTAGGCAATTCGTGATGTGGGTATTTTCTGAGAAACTCTTTGTATCTCTCCCATGCTTCGTACAATGATTCCCCATGTTGCTGTTCAAACATAGTAATCTCGTTTCTCATCTTTGCAGTCTTCGTTGGTGGAAAAAATTTTGCTATAAATTTTTGAGCCAGGTCATCCTATGTAGTTATTGAACCCGATGGTAGAGAGTGTAACCAACTCTTCGCCTTGTCCCGTAGAGTGAATGGGAACAAGAGAAGTCTGACTACGCCATCCGACACCCCATTGTATTTGAAAGTGTCGCATATCTCCAAAAAGCTGATCAAATGATCATTCGGATCATCATTTGCAAGTCCCCCAAACTAAACTGAGTTTTGGATCATCTAAATAGTCCCAGGTTTAATCTCAAATGTGTTCGCAGCTATAGCAGGCCTCGTGATACTCGACTGCAGCTCAGTCTCCTTGGGTGTAGCAAAGTCCCTCAACGCTTTATGGTCTTCGGCAGCCATTGCTTATTCTTTTTTAGAGCTTTCGAAGTTTTCCCTTGTCTCCTTGATCCACTTACTTAGCCTTTGAAAGCGTCTCTCAATGTCATCCTCAAAAGGAAGCAAGTCTAGACTTTTGGATCGAGTTTGCATAAACCAAATTCAAAAACCTGAAATAAGACGAATAAAACAAAAATAAAAATATTTAAGTAAAACTGGACTAATTAAACTGATATCGCAAAATATTAAAATCTATACTAAATCCCCAGCAACGGAGCCAAAAACTTGTTGGGTAAAATTTAATTACGCACAGCACGCAAGTATACGTGGTCAACAAGTAATAATGTGTTAAGTTAAGTATCGTTCCCACAGAGACTAGCAAGAAATTAACTCTCACAATTACCAATTTCCTATTAATCCAAATGGTATTAAACTAACCAATTTCATGTTTGTAACTAAAAGTATTAAAAATATTAAAATTTCCAAACAATCAACAAACCTTAAAAACTGAATTTTCAAACAAATATTGGAGAATTAGGCTTACAACTTCACTCTGATTATTACACATTATTTCAGTTTAATTTACTATCCCTGTAAAGCCCCTAAATCCAGATACTTGAAATCCGAACTCGGTGCTTTACAATACCATTTCTATGAGCGGAATAATACTAATAATAATAACAATAATATAAGTGTCAAACATAATTTACATAATTATCAGAGTCTAGCTCCCAAGTACGTAATCTTTAATACATTTCTTACACAGCATGATAGATAATATATATCATTGTCTTAACAATATCAAACTATTACATAAACTACTACAAATCTTATTTGGTTAGCTTTCCTTTTCCTTTATTTCTGCATGAGCCTTCTGGTTCTTCACACTTAGCTGAAAACATTTAAATTAAGCAAGGATGAGCATTTGAGTGCCCAGCAAGTATTAATAATTATATATATAATATATATATATATATATATATATATATATATATATATATATATATATATAAGCTGAAAGAATTTAAATATTTTCTTTGTACTACCCTTCTACAACAAGTCAATAGTTGTGAAGTAATCTAACCGATAATAATAACATAACAACTCTCTATCAAATTTTTGAAACTACGTAACGACTATAACTAGGGTTAAGGTGACATACTATGAACATTATTTTCATTTTCGAAAAGGTTAAACATAAATTCATCTGTAAACCATCATAACTTACGGGCACGGGGGTGATCAGCCTGTTGTACCCTGCATTGATCAATATTACATGCAAGAACGAGGGTATCGTTCACTCTGTCCACCTTGGGCGCATAAATGTTTTCCCATGTAGGGATGTTCATACTTGTCTGGGTTCCAAATCAAAGGTTTTATCTTGTTCAACAATAATTTATAATTCAACATATATATATATATATATATATATATATATATATATATAGGGTCAGGATCAGGTAAGGGATCCCTTACTTTATTAAAATAAGGGACTTTTTTTTTGCTTTTTTTTTTGCTTTTTTTTTAAAAACAATTAAAAAAAAAGTTTAATATTTTATGGAATTGAAATTTTTTCATAATACAGTGTTTTGGGTGTGATTTGGGTACGTATAACAAAACATGCATGTACAGTCTGGGCAGACTGTACCACCACTTTTTGGTATAGGTATTTAAAACACGCCCAAAACATTGTATTATGGAAAAATTTCAGTTCCATAAAATATTAAACTTTTTTTTTAGTTGTTTTAAAAAAAAAAGCAAAAAAAAAGCAAAAAAAAAAAGTCCCTTATTTTAAGAAAGTAAGGGATCCCTTACTTGATCATTTCTGTATATATATATATATATATATATATATATATATATATATATACGGGTGATTGACAAAGGTGTATCAACATGTGATTAAATACAATGATTATCCAAGTTGGGACACTTGTATAACCATTTATAGAAATAAACGAACAGAATATATATCTGAATTACCATATACTAACATGTTGATAACAAATGAGCGTATATAATATAGGGTTAATAATCTGTACAATAATAATATAATTTAGAAATATTCTTACTCATGTCCATTGCATAATGAAAATGTAAAGGTAAGATACTTGCCTGATACGCTGCTTACAATTTGCAACTTAGTTTTATCTTTTATATAACACCTATCAGTAATAAGATCATTTTACTGATTAGAATAATATATTATAACACATAGCACATCTTATTACAATCAGCACATTACCTAATCACATATGTCTAACAACCACTGAATCACAAATAAACACTTATCAAATTAAATTATCTAAGTCTAGATCAATTTCTGAAACATGTCAGTATACCGACGGGTTTATCGGGTAATTATCGAGTCTAGGACTCTATTCTATAACTCAATATCTTCAAGTATCAGTCATATTATTTTTAAATGACATATAATAATTTTTAAACATTTATTATAATTTATCATGAATTTTCAAACACTGGAATCATTTTTAAATGATTTAAATATTAAACAACTCTATTATCATAATATTTAATTAATATTAAACTATTAATGAAACTATTGCCAAAATATTAAAGTTATTTATAATAACTCAAAATATTTTTAAAGTATTAATATTACCCTTAACTGATTTTTTAAAATATTTAAAAATTATTTTTAAATAATTACCATTAATATTAAAGCATTAATGTATTATTTAACAAAATATTAAAAGTCATTAATTATAACTTAAAATATTTTTAATTCATTTATATCCTTTTTAAATGATTTTTAAATTAATAAAACTATTTTAAAACTATTTATTATTAAATAAATTTAATATCATTAATAATAGATTAATAATCATTAATATTAAATTATTAATGAAATTATCCTTTAAATATTAAAAGTTCTATTTTATAACTTAAAATATCTTTAAACACTTTATTTTCATTTAAAATAGTTTTTATAATAATAAAATCATTTTTAAACTAATTTATTTAATATAATTATTAAATAACCTTAATATCATTAATAATAATTAATTAATGAAATTTATCTTTAAATATTAAATGTTATACTTTATAACTTAAAATATTCTTAAATACCTTATTATTATTTAAAATAATTTTTAATATACTAAAATCATTTTTAATTAATTTATTTAATTCATTTAGTAAATAACTTAATTATCATTAATATTAATTTATTAATGAAATTTATCACAAAATATTAAAAGTCATTAAAAATAACTTAAAATATTTTCTTATATCATAATATAATTTTAAATGATTTTTCAAGTATTAAAATCATTTTTAAATAATTTATTTAATATTATAATTAAATAAATTAAATACCTTTAATATTCCAAAAATATTAAATATTTATGAAATATATTCAAAATAATTAAAAACTAATTGTTGGAATTTAAAATAATTTTTAATAATTTATTTTGTATTTTTAATAATTAAAAATTAATTTTCTATAATTATTTAATAAAAATATAATTTTTATATAGAAACTGTCACTAAAGACCACCTATAGCGACAGAACCGTCGCTGTAGGTGTTCTTCGCGTTCTTCATGCAAACCCAGAAAAATCATACACAGTTTCGAGATGGCTACTTTGACCAGCTATTAATCTTAATCTATGATGATTAAAGGCATTCTTATGGTCAGATCTTAAAGTGTTAGTGCAGGACTACAATAATCAACAACATACAAGTTCATAACACATAACCAAGGAGATCTGAGCCTCCAAAAGTGGTGTCAGAGGATGTTCTTCATTTCTGGGTTGCCCAGCAATGAAGAACAGTTCGAGCATGCACTTTTGGGCTTCCACTACTTATGATCCGTGTAATCTTTATGTGATGTAATGAATTCAGTATGTAGCCAGCATGACAAGGAAGGGTTATATCACAGTAGATCACTAAAATAACAACAGATCAAGCAGATTCATACTGGTCAGACCATGTCAGACGACATGGTCAAGCGTTTTCTGGGTTACCCAGAAAACGGCTTCCATGATCGTTTGGCCTGGTTTGACCGTCCTCTATAATCACACAGTTTGATGATTAGGATATTATAAGGCATAAACATTGAGTTTATATACAAGACTACAACCTAGATGCAACACAAACAACAAACCAACAACACACTGAAAGATCTAGCCGGTCAAAATCGTGGTTAGGTCGTTTCTGGGCTGTTTCTGGGTTACCCAGAAACGCCCGATCATGGCCGGTCAACGACTTTTGACCTTAAATAACTTGCAATCTGGACTCGATATAAGCCTTATTCTTGCTCCAGATCCAAGAGCACATAACAAACTACAACTATAAACTTCTAAAACACAAAACACATTAAAGATCACAGAGATATAAGGTCTGACATTCGTTGTCAGACCACCAAGAACAAAATTTCCAGATTTTTGAAATCTTCAGATCCGGGCCTCTAGATGTTATGGATCTAACATCTAGCAACCCAGATCATCATTATATACTATAACCAACATATTTTAACACTCAATTATAACATCTAACATGTGGATCAAGATCAAATTTTCTAGGGTTAGTTTTTATACCTCACTTTGATCTTCTGATTCTGAGCTTCTGATTTTGTTATGGTGTTAATGGGGCTTGATTATATGACTGATATGCTACCAAATTTCGTTGGTTTTAATGAGAGAGAGGATTGGTTGGATGTTTGAGCAAAATGAGCAAAAATGCGACTTTCTCTCTCTCTTTGATCATTATATAAACGTATAGATGCAATGTATTATGCTGAGATATGAGGCTAGTCTGCTGGAAAGTTAGTCACATGCTACGCTAGGGTTGGCCAACAACTCCTTCTAGACCAAATTCTACAAGTTACGTTAAATAATGCTAGAAGGGCATTTAAGTCTTTTCACTTGAAAATTTAATGGCATTTTGGGCAATTGGCAACCCTTAAGGTTTAACCCTAAGGTTTAGTACATAGTATTTATAAGATTTAGCAATTAGGTTTTGAAAAATATAAAATTTTAGTTTCAAAAAATTAATTTCTAAAAATTACAAAATTAAGGTTTTCTTAATTAGGTTAGGTTTCTAAATACATTATACAAGAACATTAGGGTTGTAATCACTAATTATAATTAACCCTACTAATTACAATAATTAGGGTTTATAATTTTTGATAACTAGGGTTACCAAATCACAATTAGGGTTTATTATTAGGGTTCTAGTCATTAGGGTTTTAAATTACTAATTAGGTTTTCCCTAATTAACAATTAAAATCTACTGTACATCACATTAACACAATTACCAATCAATCTTGAACTCTAATTTGAGTTCTAAATTAGGGTTTTATAAACATTAATTAGGGTTTCTAGATTTCAGAAATTAGGATTTTATAATTAGGGTTTTCTAAACATTATTTACGGTTTTTAGATTTTAATTAGGGTTTACCTAATTATTTAAATCATTATACAACATAAATCATATAACACAATTATATTACAGTCTTAAACTCACAATTACTTTTCAAATTATGGTTTCCCCCCCAGTAAAACTAGGGTTTTGACATTAAACACTATAATTGACCAACCATCATCAATACGTACATATAGTACATATTTATAACACTGAAAAATTAAAATATAATATTATTATATTATTATTCTCATTCCTTGATAAAAATCCAAATTTAGGGTTTGGATTTCATATCTGATTTATTCTTCATATTTAACCTTAATAATTAAGGTAAAATAATTAACTTAATAATCTGTACAAAAATTCATATAATAAAATAATTATTATAATTATTCTTAAAAATCACTCCATATATTATTTAAATAATATATGATTATATTTTTATGTAAAATAATTAATAAAAACCTTTCTACCATATTAATTATTATAAGAATATACTTAATAATAATCAATAATTCTAAAATAAAATTATTTGTAAATATTCATGTAATAAATATATTTTTATTTATCACATAATTACATATATACATTATCTTCTGATCTAAAATGATTGATGACACTACAGCACAGACAAAAGTCCTTAACATGATCAATTTGATTGAAAAATTAGGACAACAAGTGTAATGACCGTGAATTTTAAACTCCTTATTTAATTAAATACGTGAATTAATTATAATGAGTTGGTTTTGTGAGTCTATTTAAACCTTATGTGGTTATATGTGTGACAGCCCCGAATTCGAGGTCCCGAATCACCGCGGATCCGGTTCGATCATTCCATAACTATTACTATTTGCGGAAGATATAAACATAAATTATTTATACAATACATTTATCACACTATTCCCCAAGGTCGAGTAACCTTCACATAAATACAACTCATAACCTGTCTAACACATAACATATTATCATACTATACTATTACAATTCTAACTGCACACGTATACTAAAGCTGGAACTGTCTTTGACCTTTCCTTGTATCCGACGCGTTCGTCTTAATCTGAAATATTTATCATGATATAGCAAGGGTGAGCATAAGGATTGCCCAGCAAGTTTAAGTCCAATAATATAACGATATATCATGATTGAAAGAGTCAGAATAATAAGCTAGCTATAATTCAGCAATATAATTGTGAACTAGCAGGAACAAATTTATGACTGAACAAGTATTATACATGAACAAATATATCTGAAACCAACTGGTAATGAAGGTGATCAGCCTTTCATACCTAACTTATACATACAATATGTACAGAGTACAATTCCTGGTAACCAGCAGTGATTAACCATAAGCTTATCCGAATGAAACAACTCTTAGTAGAGTTAAGTAAAAACAAACTTACCTGAACCGTTGATTACCGCTACGCAATTTATAACGCTTTATCCGAATACCTAATATTAGTAATATAGATCTCCAATATTAGAATAAAATCATCACAATATAATACTCTAAGATATATAGACATACATAAAATAACCTAAACACATAACCCTATCAGTCTATAGCACACATAAGACTCGGTATCAAGTCAAACTATTACAGTCTGAGTTGAACCCGACACAAATCTGACATCCCGACGGTCTAGTTAGACTTTTATCGAGTCTAAGTTCAATTAAACTCTGACTAAACACTTAACAATTATCTCAGATAATTTATTAACAATCAGAATAATTTTCGTAAGCTCGTAATAATTTTTAAATAATTATTACTATTTATCGTGATTTTTAAATCATTAATAACGTATTTAAATAAATTAAATACCACATAATTCTTTTATCATTAATATTTATTTAATATCAAATATTAATGAAATACATGTCATAATATTATAATATATTTATAATATCATAAAGTATTTTTAATATATTAAAATCATATTTATATGATTTTTAAACGCTTAAACTCATTATCCAATAATTGCTATTAATATTAAAATATTAATACTTTCATGATAAAATATCAAAAGTTATATTTTATAACTTAAAATATTTTTATAACACTTAAATCACTTTTATATGATTTTTAAATCATTAATTCTATTTTTTCATAATTTATTTAATATAGTTATTAAATAAACTAATTATCATTAATACTACTTAATTAATGAATTTCATCATAAAATATTAAAAGTCACTGAAAATAACTTAAAATATTTTCTTTTACCATAATATTATTTTTCATAATTTTTCATGAATTAAAATTATTTTTAAATAATTTATTTAATATTATAATTAAATAAATTAAATACCATTTATAATCCAAAAATATTAAATATTTATGAAATATACTCAAAATAATTAAAAACTATTTTTCAGACTTTAAAATAATTTTTCAGAATTTATTATGTATTTTTAATAATTAAAAACCATTTTATTCGATTTATTTAATTAAAAATATTAATTTTCGTAATTAAGTGTCGCTAAAGGTACCATATGCGACAACACTGTCGCTAATGGTGTTCTTGAGGTGTTCTTGAGCTTTGCCCAGAAAACATGTCAGAGGCTAAGGTATGAGGTTTGACAGGTCTTTGATTCATGGTTATAAGGTTTCTGGAAAACTTATTAAGTTAATAATGTAGTACTGATGTAGTACTACAACCATAAACAAGTTGCATGACCAAAATCTAACACAACAAAGAGATTAAGGCTGTAGAAATCGTTGTCATAAGCTGTTCTTGAATTTCTGGGCTGCCCAGAAATTCAAACAGTGCCACAGGTGCTACTTTGAAGCCTCATAACTTGGAATTTGGGTTCGCTTTGTGATATCTAATGGTCCGTACATGTAGTAATGATGTCATAGTACAATTATATAGCATCAGAGAAGAATAATAACATCTCCTACACAAGATCTGGGCCGGTCAAACGTATGGTCAGAAGTTGTTCTTGAACGAATTCTGGGTTTCCCAGAATTCTTTAAAGCTGGTGGTCAACGCATGTTTGACCTTGTTTATCTTTCAGTATGGTTATGATCTAAGTTAGCTAGTGACTTTAATATGCAGTCGACATGTCAGGCTACAAGTGGAATACAATAACATGGCCTAAATTATTACAATAAGCAAGATCAGAGGCTTCAAAAAAACTTGTCAGACCACCTGGAAATATTCTGGGTTGCCCAGATTTGGATTTCCGTGAACGGTCAACGAGGTTTGACCGCTCGCATCTGGAGATCTAGACTTGCTATGGATGTAATTCCACTTCCAGTGTACTCTCCTCATACCAGAGAACAAATTCAAAACATAAAACACACAAAACAATTAACACATAAAAATTTGTAAGTCCTGACATTCGGCTGTCAGGCCATTTTTTTCTATTTGTCCAGATTTTTGAAAAATGCTATTTCGTGCACTTTGATGTTATGGATGCACTATATAGAAACCCAGATCATCAAGTAACATCTTTATACACTACTTTAAACATCAAACAACAAAATCTAACATCAAATCCTAAAATTTTTATAAAGCTGGGGTTTATACTTTTATGCTTTGATTTCTGATTTCTGACTTTGTGATCTAATCCTTAGCTTGCTACAAGATGATCATGGTCTAACTTCTCACTCCCTCTCACTCTAAAATTTCGAAATGGATGAGAGACAAAAGGTTGGCAATTATGTTAAGGAAAGTAAGACTCTTTTTTTTTCTTAACTTATAAACTTAGATTTTTGATTCATTATATCTAAGGCTTGCAAGGTGGCAATGAATTGGCTGATATAAGTCACATGCCTAGGGTTTAGGGTTGGTAAGAAACTCACTAGGACCACTCTTGCAAGTTAAGTCCAATAATGCAACAAAGGTTAAAATAGTCTTTTTCATTTTAATTTTAATGGCATTCTAGTAAATGGTCAAACCCTATGGGTTTAGGGTTTGAAAAACCTTAAGATTTAGGGTTTAAAACCCTTAGGGTTTACAATTTAATTTTCTAAAATTTCCAATTTAGGTTTCCAAAAATAAAAAATTTATATTTCTAAATTATAATAAGAATTTTCTAATTATATTAAAATTTCTTAATCATAATTTAAATCTTGCTAATTAGGATTAGTATTTTCTAATTAAAATTGTTAATTAAGCAATTAGGGTCAATATTGTCATTAGGGTTTATAACCTACGAATTAAGGTTTTAATTAGAAAAATAATATTCTAATTTAGAAATTAGATTTCGTAATTAGATTAGGATTTTCTAATTAATAATAACTTAAAAATTAGGATTAATATTTCCTAATTAACATTAAAATTACCTAATTAGGGTTTCAAATGTACAATTTATGGTTCCTAATAATTAGGGTTTTCTAATTATTAGAATTTTTATTTAATCAATTAGGGTTATCCCTAATTAAGTATGTGATTAATACAAAAACCATATACACTATACTTAAATCCCCAATTTAGGGCTTCCAAATACCGAATTAGGGTTTTAAAAATTCCCATAACTGAACTTAGGGTTTTAAGAACCGATTTCTAGGGTTTCTTATAATTCGTTAGGGTTTTCTAACAGAACGTTGACGTTCTTTATATATATACCTAGGGTTTGTTACTGATAACGTTTATCTGGTCAACCCTTGACTCTTGACCACATATTGTACACATATACACAGAACATATTCATGTATACCCTTAATCTTGAATAATTCAGCTAAATCCTTCACAGAATTTTGAAACCCTCAAAATTCCATCTTAAAAATATCAAACGCATACACTTATTTTCTGTCTAGGTTCTAATTTTGAACCTTAAATAAATTAATAAAAATTTTAAAAATTTTCTAAATTCTCAGGTTGTCACATTCACCCCTTCTTCTAAAAATTCCGTCCTCAAAATTTACCTTACACCTTACACCATACACCATACACTATACACCATACATGTAAGACCCCAACTTTTATAAATAAAGATGAATTTTCTATAAATATCATTTTTGAATATTATGGAGTTAATTTGATATAATGTTATAGTTGTGGGTAATATTTATAAATTTTACAAAGTACGCAAGTTGTTATATAATATTCGATTGGTCGGGGAATATTCGTTTTAACAGGGAATATTCGTACAACGGCACAATCATTGGTGGACCCCACAACGAAATTATTGTCGGATTGAGAAAACGACAAAAATATTTTATTAAAAATAACGGCGGAAGTTTTACCATTGTTACTGTTGAACTACTCGGTAGTAAAAGTACAGTAATACGTGTGGTTGCATAGTAGCACACGGTATTGATTATTAATGCTTATGTGAGAAATCACTCAGTTTGATTCAATTATTGTCAGTTAATAATATGAATTATTTAGCGATAATGACGTTTTGTTTTATTCGTATTATTAACGTAATAAAACAGAAACATCTTTTTATATAAAACAGAATACTTTATTAAAGTTATTCTATAAATAGAATATATTATATTTTATTTAAAAGATTTTTCTTTAAATATGGACCGTCAGATTAAAGTAATCAATCTGGACCGTTCATAGATTAGTTACTATGCATTCTATTTTTCTGTAAATAGCAGCTCATTCCTTCATTATTTCTTACGAATTCACTGAACTCTAGAGAGAGAAACTATAGAGAGAAACTATAGAGAGAGAGAAGAAGAGTATTCTGCTACTTAACTACTTCCTTATTTCAGCTCTTCTTTAAAACGGTAAGGGGTGTTATTCTTTCTTATTCATGAAGAGAACTGTTGTTATTCCATTTCTTATTATTCTGTTGGAATAACCTGTATACGCGGTCTACCCTATACTTGGTGACATTCTTGTATTATTCTGTTGGAACATCCTGTCTGTGTGTTTTACACCGGACCTGGTTCCGTTTTTGGTTATTATTCTGTTGGAACATCCTGTCTGTGTGTTTTACACCGGACCTGGTTCCGTCTTGTTATTATTCTGTTGGAACATCCTGTCTGTGTGTTTTACACCGGACCTGGTTCCATTATTTATTATTCTGTCGGAATATCCTGTCTGTGCGTTTACGCCGGACCTGGTTCCATTATTTATTATTCTGTCGGAATATCCTGTCTGTGCGTTTACGCCGGACCTGGTTCCATTATTTATTATTCTGTTGGAATAACCTGTTTGTGCGGTCTATCGCATGCATGGTGATTTCTTTTGTTATTCCATTCTTTATTGTACTCAGTTGGTTAAGTTTTTACTTCTATACTCTATGAAATTTGTGGAATATCCTTGATAATTGCGTTTCATCCAGTATCTTTTCATGAAAATATTCTTCTAAGCATTCTTGAATTTTACTCCACAAAGCAGTATCATGTTGACAATTTGGACGTTATTAATTCTTGGATAAATTAATTCTTGAACTTGTTTTATTGAATTCTTATATCATTGTCATCATCCTCATGTTTATAAAATGTTGAAAGTCATCTGTGGCATGTAGTGCATAGATGGACTTGGTATGATTATGACCAGGGATTATTCGGTATAATCATGACCGTAATGTTACAAATGATGTGGTAAAAGTCATCATTGGCCCGTAGTGCATTGATGGACAGTTGTTGGCATGATCATGACCATTAATGAATACACGAATATCCTTGGCCGTAGTGCAGGGGTGATTCGATGATGTGGATTATTTTATTAAGCTGAGTCACAGCGATAACAGTGTTGAAAAACCTTTTAAATCATAAAAGATAGTAGAGTTTATTTTCTACTTGACTCTTTTAATGGATTGCTTGTTCCACTGCAGTTAAACTTGATGTCTATTATATTTTTTCAGTTTAACATTGTTGAAGGCTAATGATAATTTATTCTGCATTATCTTAGTCATAATATTTCTTACTGGGCTAGTTGAGCTCACCCTTTCTTTCACTGTTCTCTTCAGGAAATGAGAACGTAGCTGGGGCAAGTCGGGGAACGGAGTGATGGTTCGAATGATAGTATTAGTTAGTAGTCCTCACTATTCTATGTAATAGTGTGTTAATAAATGTAATGAGGACTCCTTTTGAGTATGAATACTCTCTAGAAGATAATATTTGTATTTAAACTCACAGTTTATGTTTTGTCGTATTGTACACGACAGTTGTATTAGTAAGTTATATTTGTATTCTGTACTATGTATCTGACGACCCAAGATGGGTGATGTATACCTAATTTTGGGGCCGTCACAGTTGGTATCAGAGCTTAGGGATATGATCCCTGGCTAAGATATGAGAATAGAACTAGAAGGGGAGAGACGGGGAATTCCTTCGCTAGTATGACCTACCTAAGTTTATTTGCATGATATTTAATTGGTCGGTCATCATATAAGGATAATATATGACATATCAATTAACTTTTATTTTGTGGCAGTATCTGAAAAATGGCATCTGAGAATGTTGAGAATAGCAATGGAGCACAGGCGATTATTGATTCACCACATATCAATAATCAGGATAATGTTCATCAGGAAGGTGACAATCCTCATGCAAACAACAACACTGACCAGATGATGAATGATGGAATGTTCAGGGGTTTTATGCAATTCATGCAACAACAGGTGAAAGTGGCTCCTGTCCACAACGTAGGTGAAAATACTGGAAACTCTCAGGCGGTCACCGCTAAACAGTTTAAGGAGCTGGGACCACCGGAGTTTAAGGGAGAACCCAAACCACTTGTAGCTGAAACATGGATAAAGCAGATCACCAAGATATTTGATGTCTTGGGTTGCTCCGAGGAGCAAAAGGTTCCCTTTGCCGCCTTTATGTTGCGAGGAGAGGCAGATTACTGGTGGGAATCGATAAAGCGTACTCAACCTGCCGCACTGAAGATGTCTTGGGAGAAGTTCCAAGAGTTGTTTAACGACAAATACTTTCCCGAGAGTATTCGTCACATGAAGGAGGTGGAGTTCATCAAATTGGAGCAGAATAATATGACCGTGTCGCAGTACGAGGCAAAATTTGCGGAGTTATCCCGGTTTGCGTCCCACCTGGTGGATAATGAAGAAAGAATGACGCGGATGTTTTTAAGAGGTTTGAAGCCGGAGATACGTCAACACCTTATTTCTCATAAACTGTGTTTGTATTCAGATGTTGTAAATAGGGCTCAGTTGGTGGAGCGCGATAACGAGACAACGCAACCAAAAGAGAGCAACCGACAAAATTATAATACCAGTGAAAGCAGTCATCGAAGCGGTGACCACAAGCGTGGAGGGAATCAACAGGCCAGAAATGGTAACCACTTCGGTGGTAATCAGGGCCAAAACAATAAGAATGGGCATTTCAAGAAGAGGAGATTCAACAATGATGGAAAGACGTCAGCACCAGCACCTGTCGTTAAGGAAGGAGAACGACCACCTATCATATGTTTCAAATGCGGAGGGGAGGGGCACATCAGTCCGAACTGCGCGATGCCGTCCAAAGCATGTTATAATTGTGGAAGAGAAGGTCATTTAGCCCGATTTTGTCGTTTACCGAAGACAAATTCAGCTAGGATGGAGGCACCAAAGGCCGTCCCAGAAAAGTCAAAACCGGTTGTGCAAGGGAGAGCGTTTGTTGTGAACTCCCAGAGAGCAAGGAACCCGAATGAGGTCATCACGGGTAAGCTTATCATAAACTCTAATGAAGTCTATACTTTATTTGATACCGGTTCTACCCATTCTTTTATTTCTACTACTTGCGCTCATCGATTAAGTTTGATTCCGGAGAAATTAGACTTTGACTTAGCAGTTGAAACTCCATTGGGAGAAACCTTCATTACATCCACGGTTTATAAGTCTTGTTTGGTTCAAGTTGGTACCCACACATTACCTGTCGATCTTATTTCATTAAAAATACTTGCATTTGACGTGATTCTAAGGATTGATTGGTTAACTACTTATCATGCAAAAATTGATTATTTTCGTAAGGTTGTTAGCTTTCATATTCCTAATCGACCTATTATGCGAATTCAAGCAACCAAACCATTAAAATCAATCGCTGTCATCTCAAGCCATAAAGCTATTCGTTTATTGAAAAACGGATGTCAAGCTTTCTTAGCTCATGTCACAGATCTAAACAAAAATACGCCAGCTTTAAATGATATTTCTGTTGTTAATAAATTTCCTGACGTATTTCCCGAAGAACTTCCTGGCCTACCCCAAGAGCGTGAAATTAAATTTTGTATCGACCTTGAACCCGATACAAAACCCATTTCCAAAGCCCCATATCGAATGGCTCCTATTGAACTTCAGGAGTTAAAGACCCAACTGCAGGAATTGTTAGACATTGGTTTTATTCGTCCTAGTACTTCTCCTTGGGGTGCTCCTGTTCTGTTCGTAAAGAAGAAAGATGGGAGTATGCGACTTTGTATTGATTATCGGGAGTTGAATCATGTCACCATCAAAAATAGGTACCCATTACCACGTATTGATGACCTGTTTGACCAGTTGCAAGGAGCACAATTCTTTTCAAAGATCGATCTTCGTTCTGGATATCATCAGCTGAAGGTTAGAACTGAGGATATTCCAAAGACTGCCTTCAGAACTCGGTATGGGCATTATGAATTCTTAGTTATGTCTTTTGGATTGACTAATGCTCCTGCTGCCTTCATGGATATGATGAACAGGGTATTCAAGGAATATTTGGATCACTTTGTGGTCGTCTTTATCGATGACATCCTTGTTTATTCCAAAAGTCGTGAAGATCATGAGCAACACTTGAGGTTGGTACTCCAAAAGCTTCGTGAATACAAACTTTATGCCAAGTTGAAGAAATGCGAGTTCTGGTTGGAAGAGGTATCATTCCTTGGGCACGTAGTATCAAGTCGTGGAATATCTGTTGACCCGACAAAGATTGAAGCAATTCAAAGCTGGGAGCAACCTAAATCAGTAACCGAAGTACGTAGCTTTCTCGGTCTAGCTGGTTATTATCGGAGATTCGTGGAAGGATTTTCTCGAATCGCTACTCCATTAACTCAGCTGACTCGGAAAGATACAAAGTTCGGTTGGAGCGAAGAATGTGAGCAGAGTTTTCAAGAACTCAAGAGGAGACTCATTTCAGCACCTGTTCTAACAATACCATCTGGCTCGGAGGGATTTGTCATCTACAGTGATGCTTCGAGCAAAGGGTTGGGATGCGTTCTCATGCAACATGAAAAAGTCATAGCCTATGCATCAAGACAACTCAAGGAATATGAGAGGAATTATCCTACTCATGATCTAGAGTTGGCAGCTGTTGTCTTTGCACTTAAAATTTGGAGGCATTACTTGTATGGGGAGATGGTGGAGATCTTTACGGATCATAAAAGCCTTAAATATTTCTTCACTCAAAAGGAACTCAACATGCGACAACGACGTTGGCTTGAACTGTTGAAAGATTATGATCATACCATTCAATATCATCCTGGAAAAGCGAACGTGGTAGCTGACGCATTGAGTAGAAGATCATATGCAAGTACGAGTGCGATATTGTCAACACAAAGGCCCATTTGTGTGATTTGCAAAGGATGGAGATAGAGTTAAAGACTCCAGGGACCCATGTGATGATGGCAAATATACGAGTAGAACCGACTTTAATCGATAAAGTTAAAGCTGCTCAAGCTACAGACCTGGAGCTGATGCGTATGAGGAAGAAAGTGCAAGAAGGTGCTATGCCGGAAGCAAGAATCGATGAAGAAGGAATACTTCGAGTCAACTCCAGACTTTGTGTTCCTAACAACCCTGATTTAAAGTATGAAATCATGATGGAGGCGCACAACACACCGTTTGCAATCCATCCTGGAAGTACCAAAATGTATCATGATCTTCGTCATACATTTTGGTGGAGCAATATGAAGAGAGAGATAGCGTTGTTTATCTCAAGGTGTCTAACTTGTCAACGAGTCAAAGCGGAGCATCAAGTACCAAAAGGTCCATTGCAACCACTTGAAATTCCAGAATGGAAGTGGGAGCACATTACCATGGATTTCGTTACCGGTCTTCCTAGGGTTTCTCAAGGTATTGATGCGATTTGGGTCATTGTTGATAGATTGACCAAGTCTGCTCATTTCTTACCGATACGAGAAACTTATACACTTGAACGTCTTGCTCGTATGTACATAAACGAGATTGTAAGACTGCATGGTATGCCAGTATCCATAGTTTCTGACCGAGACCCAAGATTCACTTCACGATTTTGGGTTAGTTTACAAAAAGCTATGGGCACGGATTTACGATTTAGTTCAGCATATCATCCTCAGACGGACGGATAATCAGAGAGGACTATTCAAACTCTTGAAGATCTATTAAGACTCTGTGTCTTTGACTTCAAGGGAAGTTGGGACAAGTTCTTACCATTGGTGGAGTTTTCCTACAACAACAGTTATCAAGCAAGTATTGGCATGGCTCCATTCGAAGCATTGTATGGAAGAAAATGTCGTTCTCCAGTATGCTGAGATGAGGTGGGTGAAGCAACGTTGTTGGGACCGGAGTTGGTACGCATGACTACAGAAAAGATTCAAACGATCCGACAACGTATAAAAATCTCACAAGATCGACAAAAGAGTTATGCTGATCTTCATCGAAAGGACGTGGAATTTGATGTAGGAGATCATGTGTTCTTACGTGTTGCTCCATGGAAAGGAGTTACGAGATTTGGAAAGAGAGGAAAGCTCAATCCTCGATTCATCGGTCCATTTTTAATCCTCGATCGAGTAGGAACTGTGGCTTATAGACTCGCTTTACCGCCAAGTATGTCTCGTGTTCATAACGTTTTTCACATATCCATGTTACGCAAATATGTGGAAGACCCGAACCACATTATTGAGTTAGAACCGGACGAAATAGCGGAGGATTTGACGTATGAAGAAGTTCCTGTTCAAATCTTGGATAAGAAGGAACATATTCTACGCTCCAAGGTTATACCTCAAGTCAAAGTTTTGTGGAGAAACCACGATGTTGAGGAAATGACCTGGGAGTTAGAATCTGAAATGAAATCAAGGTATCCTTACCTCTTCGACATACCAGGTACGTACCCTAATTTCGAGGGCGAAATTTCATAAGAAGGGGAGGTTGTAAGACCCCAACTTTTATAAATAAAGATGAATTTTCTATAAATATCATTTTTGAATATTATGGAGTTAATTTGATATAATGTTATAGTTGTGGGTAATATTTATAAATTTTACAAAGTACGCAAGTTGTTATATAATATTCGATTGGTCGGGGAATATTCGTTTTAACAGGGAATATTCGTACAACGGCACAATCATTGGTGGACCCCACAACGAATTATTGTCGGATTGAGAAAACGACAAAAATATTTTATTAAAAATAACGGCGGAAGTTTTACCATTGTTACTGTTGAACTACTCGGTAGTAAAAGTACAGTAATACGTGTGGTTGCATAGTAGCACACGGTATTGATTATTAATGCTTATGTGAGAAGTCACTCAGTTTGATTCAATTATTGTCAGTTAATAATATGAATTATTTAGCGATAATGACGTTTTGTTTTATTCGTATTATTAACGTAATAAAACAGAAACATCTTTTTATATAAAACAGAATACTTTATTAAAGTTATTCTATAAATAGAATATATTATATTTTATTTAAAAGATTTTTCTTTAAATATGGACCGTCAGATTAAAGTAATCAATCTGGACCGTTCATAGATTAGTTACTATGCATTCTATTTTTCTATAAATAGCAGCTCATTCCTTCATTATTTCTTACGAATTCACTGAACTCTAGAGAGAGAAACTATAGAGAGAAACTATAGAGAGAGAGAAGAAGTATTCTGCTACTTAACTACTTCCTTATTTCAGCTCTTCTTTAAAACGGTAAGGGGTGTTATTCTTTCTTATTCATGAAGAGAACTGTTGTTATTCCATTTCTTATTATTCTGTTGGAATAACCTGTATACGCGGTCTACCCTATACTTGGTGACATTCTTGTATTATTCCGTTGGAACATCCTGTCTGTGTGTTTTACACCGGACCTGGTTCCGTCTTGTTATTATTCTGTTGGAACATCCTGTCTGTGTGTTTTACACCGGACCTGGTTCCGTTTTTGGTTATAATGTTGGAACATCCTGTCTGTGTGTTTTACACCGGACCAGGTTCCGTCTTGTTATTATTCTGTTGGAACATCCTGTCTGTGTATTTTACACCGGACCTGGTTCCATTATTTATTATTCTGTCGGAATATCCTGTCTGTGCGTTTACGCCGGACCTGGTTCCATTATTTATTATTCTGTCGAAATATCCTGTCTGTGCGTTTACGCCGGACCTGGTTCCATTATTTATTATTCTGTTAGAATAACCTGTTTGTGCGGTCTATCGCATGCATGGTGATTTCTTTTGTTATTCCATTCTTTATTGTACTCAGTTGGTTAAGTTTTGACTTCTATACTCCATGAAATTTGTGAAATATCCTTGATAATTGCGTTTCATCCAATATCTTTTCATGAAAATATTCTTCTAAGCATTCTTGAATTTTACTCCACAAAGCAGTATCATGTTGACAATTTGGACGTTATTAATTCTTGGATAAATTAATTCTTGAACTTGTTTTATTGAATTCTTATATCATTGTCATCATCCTCATGTTTTCAAAATGTTAAAAGTCATCTGTGGCATGTAGTGCATAGATGGACTTGGTATGATTATGACCAGGGATTATTCGGTATAATCATGACCGTAATGTTACAAATGATGTGGTAAAAGTCATCATTGGCCCGTAGTGCATTGATGGACAGTTGTTGGCATGATCATGACCATTAATGAATACACGAATATCCTTGGCCGTAGTGCAGGGGTGATTCGATGATGTGGATTATTTTATTAAGCTGAGTCACAGCGATAACAGTGTTGAAAAACCTTTTAAATCATAAAAGATAGTAGAGTTTATTTTCTACTTGACTCTTTTAATGGATTGCTTGTTCCACTGCAGTTAAACTTGATGTCTATTATATTTTATCAGTTTAACATTGTTGAAGGCTAATGATAATTTATTCTGCATTATCTTAGTCATAATATTTCTTACTGGGCTAGTTGAGCTCACCCTTTCTTTCACTGTTCTCTTCAGGAAATGAGAACGTAGCTGGGGCAAGTCGGGGAACGGAGTGATGGTTCGAATGATAGTATTAGTTAGTAGTCCTCACTATTCTATGTAATAGTGTGTTAATAAATGTAATGAGGACTCCTTTTGAGTATGAATACTCTCTAGAAGATAATATTTGTATTCAAACTCACAGTTTATGTTTTGTCGTATTGTACACGACAGTTGTATTAGTAAGTTATATTTGTATTCTGTACTATGTATCTGACGACCCAAGATGGGTGATGTATACCTAATTTTGGGGCCGTCACAGTTGGTATCAGAGCTTAGGGATATGATCCTTGGCTAAGATATGAGAATAGAACTAGGAGGGGAGAGACGGGGAATTCCTTCGCTAGTATGACCTACCTAAGTTTATTTGCATGGTATTTAATTGGTCGGTCATCATATAAGGATAATATATGACATATCAATTAACTTTTATTTTGTGGCAGTATCTGAAAATGGCATCTGAGAATGTTGAGAATAGCAATGGAGCACATGCGATTATTGATTCACCACATATCAATAATCAGGATAATGTTCATCAGGAAGGTGACAATCCTCCTGCAAACAACAACACTGACCAGATAATGAATGATGGAATGTTCAGGGGTTTTATGCAATTCATGCAACAACAGGTGAAAGTGGCTCCTGTCCAAAACGTAGGTGGAAATACTGGAAACTCTCAGGCGGTCACCGCTAAACAGTTTAAGGAGCTGGGACCACCGGAGTTTAAGGGAGAACCCAAACCACTTGTAGCTGAAACATGGATAAAGCAGATCACCAAGATATTTGATGTCTTGGGTTGCTCCGAGGAGCAAAAGGTTCCCTTTGCCGCCTTTATGTTGCGAGGAGAGGCAGTTTACAATGGAATAACGATTTTAGATCAAATTCACACTAAGTATTCCTTTATTTACAACTCCATCACCTTTTATCAGCTCTGCACCACGTTACATGGTACATGAGTGATAAATAAAATATATTTTGATATTTCAAATCATCTTCGTCTAGCTGAAACAAGTAGCATAGACTATACTTTAAACCGTTTCAAAAATGATTACGAGTCTACATATTTTTTTAAAAGCACATAGTGCGTATTTAGCTTGATGTCAAAGTTTTGAAGTCTAGCATAGTTAGGAGTTTTGGAAAACTTAATTCTTCACTAATAATCATTTGCTTGACAATCTATCTGTTCCTATAATCCTCAATCCTTCATTCACACACAACTATACCCAGTTCGTAAAACCAGACTTATGAGTCCATAAATTTCCACAATCATATGAGTTTAAGAACTTTCCTAGACAGACCTTTGGCGTCCATTCGCTGAGGGGTTCATAAACATTTCATATAACTACGAGTCAAGAATGTCACATCAGTATGAGTTTTAAGAACTCGTACTTAATCTTATATCCTCTACCTATGACCTATCTATCTGTTATACCCATGAGAAAGGAATCACCCTCTTAACATGTATATAGCAAATAGCGCGACACAAACATTTCAATGATTATCATTGTCAGAACTAACTAGTTGTTACACCAAGTATAATTCCCCGCCCATACAAGGAATCATACACTTAGCTGCCGACACGAGTCCTCAATTGAATCCCCACCTAACACTAACCCCCTTCTCAATACGAATTTCATTCAACTTGTATTTCTAATCCTTTCCTGAATCTGTACCAATTCATAATACAACTTTCACAAAACATTCTTGCCGTAAACTTTTCAATCATTCTTTTGATCATTCTCCATACTATAACCTTATCCGATCACTGGGTGATCATATTGTATATATTACGATTCATTTCTACACTATGATCGTTTTATTTTACGATCTCCTATCACTGTACTTTCAGTCTTTTAGACTCGATTTATTCATCACTATTGTTCAACTTTATTATCAGAGTTAGAGAACTTTGTATCTTATAACTCGCCGAGATTCGTCTTTGAATCTTACCGACCGACTAACTCTATGTGAGTTAATACTATTCCTAATCACCGCGGTTATTAGTCTCAGGTATTCCTACCTAAGGTTCATAACCAACAACTCTGATACCAACTGTGACAGCTCCGAATTCGAGGTCCCGAATCACCACGGATTCGGTTCGATCATTCTATAACTATTACTATTTACGGAAGATATAAACATAAATTGTTTATACAATACATTTATCACACTATTCCCCAAGGTTGAGTAACCTTCACAGAAATACAACTCATAACCTGTCTAACACATAACATATTATCATACTATACTATTATAATTCTAACTGCACACATATACTAAAGCTGGAACTGTCTTTGACCTTTCCTTGTATCTGACGCGTTCATCTTAATCTGCAATGTTTATCATGATATAGTAAAGGTGAGCATAAGGATTGCCCAACAAGTTTAAGTCCAATAATATAACGATATATCATGATTGAAAGAGTCTGAATAATAAGTTGGTTATAATTCAACAATATAATTATGAACTAGCAGGAACAAATTTATGACTGAACAAGTATTATACATGAACAAATATATCTGAAACCAACTGGTAATGAAGGTGATCAGCCTTTCATACCTGACTTATACATACAATATGTACAGAGTACAATTTATGGCAACCAACAATGATTAACCATAAGCTTATCCGAATGAAACAACTCTTAGTAGAGTTAAGTAGAAACAAACTTGCCTGAACCATTGATTATCGCTACGCAATTTATAATGCTTTATCCGAAGACCTAATATTAGTAATATAGATCTCTAATATTAGAATAATATCATCACAATACTAAGCTATATAAACATACATAAAATAACCTAAACACATAACAAATAACCCTATCAGTCTATAGCACACATAAGACTTAGTATCAAGTCAAACTATTGCAGTCTGAGATGAACCCGACACAAATCTGACATCCCGACGGTCTAGTCGGACTTTTTTCGAGTCTAAGTTCAATTAAACTCTGACTAAACACTTAACAATTATCTCAGATAATTTATTAATAGTCAGAATAATTTTCGTAAGCTCGTAATAATTTTTAAATAATTATTACTATTTATCGTGATTTTTAAATCATTAATAACGTATTTAAATAAATTAAATACCACATAATTCTTTTATCATTAATATTTATTTAATATCAAATATTAATAAAATACATGTCATAATATTATAATATATTTATAATATCACAAACTATTTTTAATAGATTAAAATCATATTTATATGATTTTTAAACACTTAAACTCATTATCCGATAATTGCTATTAATATTAAAATATTAATAATTTCATGAAAAAATATCAAAAGTTATATTTTATAACTTAAAATATTTTTATAACACTTAAATCATTTTTATATGATTTTTAAATCATTAATTCTATTTTTTCATAATTTATTTAATATTGTTATTAAATAAACTAATTATCATTAATAGTGATTAATTAATGAATTTCATCATAAAATATTAAAAGTCACTGAAATAACTTAAAATATTTTCTTTTATCATAATGTTATTTTTCATGATTTGTCATGAATTAAAATCATTTTTAAATAATTTATTTAATATTATAATTAAATATAATTAGATACCATTTATATTCAAAAATATTAAATATTTATGAAATATAGTCAAAATAATTAAAAACTATTTTTCAGAGTTTAAAATAATTTTTTGGAATTTATTATGTATTTTTAATAATTAAAAACCATTTTATTCGATTTATTTAATTAAAAATATTAATTTTCGTAATTAAGTGTCGCTAAAGGTACCATAGGTGACAAAACTGTCGCTAATGGTGTTCTTGAGCTTTGCCCATAAAACATGTCAGAGGCTAAGGTATGAGGTTTGACCGGTATTTGATTCATGATTATAAGGTTTCTGGAAAACTTATTAAGTTAATGATGTAGTACTGATGTAGTACTACAACCATAAACAAGTTGCATTACCAAAATCTAACACAACAGAGAAATTAAGGCTGCATAAATCGTTGTCATAAGTTGTTCTTGAATTTCTGGGTTGCCGGTTCCCAGAATTCAAACAGTGCCACATGTGCTACTTTGAAGCCTCATAACTTGGAATCTGGGTTTGCTTTGTGATATCTAATGGTCCCTACATGTAGTAATGATGTCATAGTACAATTATATAGCATCAGAGAAGCATAATAACATCTCCTACACAAGATCTGGGCCGGTCAAACTTCTAGTCAGAAGTTGTTCTTGAACGAATTCTGGGTTTCCCAGAATTCTTTAAAGCTGGCGGTCAATGCATGTTTGACCTTGTTTATCTTTTAGTACGGTAATGATCTAAGTTAGCTAGTGACTTTAATATGCAGTTGACATGTCAGGTTACAAGTGGAATACAATAACATGGCCTAAATTATTACAATAAGCAAGATCAGAGGCTTCAAAAAAACTTGTCAGACCACCTGGAAATATTCTGGGTTGCCCAGATTTGGATTTCCGTGAACGGTCAACGAGGTTTGACCGCTCGCATCTGGAGATCTAGACTTGCTATGGATGTAATTCCACTTCCAGTGTACTCTCCTCATACCAGATAACAAATTTAAAACATAAAACACACAAAATAATTAACGCATAAAGATTTATAAGCCCTGACATTCGGCTGTCAGGCCATTTTTTTTCTATTTTTCCAGATTTTTGAAAAATGCTATTTCGTGCACTTTGATGTTATGGATGCACTATATAGCAACCCAGATCATCAAGTGACATCCTTATACACTACTTTAAACATCAAACAAAAAAATCTAACATCAAATCCTAAAATTTTTATAAAGCTAGGGTTTATACGTTTATGCTTTGATTTCCGATTTCTGACTTTGTGATCTGATCCTTATCTTGCTACAAGATGATCATGGTCTAACTTCGCACTCCCTCTCACTCTAAAATTTTGAAATGGATGAGAGAGAAAGGTTGACAAGTATGTTAAGGAAAGTAAGACTCTCTTTTTTTCTTAACTTATAAACTTAGATTTTTGATTCATTGTATCTAAGGCTTGCAAGGTGGCAATGAATTAGCTGATATAAGTCACATGCCTAGGGTTTAGGGTTGGTGAGCAACTCACTAGGACAACTCTTGCAAGTTAAGTCCAATAATGCAACAAAGGGTAAAATTGTCTTTTTTATTTTAATTTTAATGGCATTCTAGTAAATGGCCAAACCCTTTGGGTTTAGGGTTTGAAAACCCTTAAGGTTTAGGGTTTAAAACCCTTAGGGTTTACAATTTAATTTTCTAAAATTTCCAATTTAGGTTTCTAAAAATAAAAAATTTATATTTCTAAATTATAATTAGAATTTTCTAATTATATTAAAATTTCTTAATCATAATTTAAATCTTGCTGATTTGGATTAATATTTCCTAATTAAAATTGTTAATTAAGCAATTAGGGTCAATATTGTCATTAGGATTTATAACCCACGAATTAAGGTTTTAATTAGAAAAATAATATTCTAATTTAGAAATTAGATTTCGTAATTAGATTAGGATTTTCTAATTAATAATAACTTGAAAATTAGGATTAATATTTCCTAATTAATATTAAAATTACCTAATTAGGGTTTCAAATGTACAATTTATGGTTCCTAATAATTAGGGTTTCTAATTATTAGAATTTCTAATTAATCAATTATGGTTATCCCTAATTAAGTTTGTGATTAATACAAAAACCGTATACACTATACTTAAACCCCCAATTTAGGGCTTCCAAATACCGAATTAGGGTTTTAAAAATTTCCAAAACTGAACTTAGGGTTTCAAGAACCAGTTTTTAGGGTTTCTTATAATTCGTTAGGGTTTTCTAACAGAACGTTGACGTTCTTTATATATACTTAGGGTTTGTTACTGATAACGTTTATCTGGTCAACCCTTGACCCTTGACCATATATTGTACACATATACACAGAACATATTCACGTATATCCTTAATCTTGAATAATTCAGCTAAATCCTTCACAGAATTTTGAAACCCTCAAAATTCCATCTTAAAAATATCAAACGCATACACTTATTTTCTGTCTAGGTTCTAATTTTGAACCTTAAATAAATTAATAAAAATTTTAAAAATTTTCTAAATTCTAAGGTTGTCACAATGTGAATTTATGGAATGATAAAGGGAGTCACTAATAGTTTGTTTAAATTAGTGGACTAACCCTAAGGTTTAATGTCAAAGACTTGATAATATTATTAATTAAATATTCAAGTTATTTGAATATAGTAGCAAGAGCTTAACATGTGGATTAATTGCAATTATGAGTAATTAATTGATAATGTGTTAATTAATAATTATTATAAATAAATAATGATTAATGTGTAAAAGATTAATAATTTATAAAATGAGTATGTGTTTACTTGATTAATTTGTGCAAGATAGTAAACTTTTATTATATGGTAGCTAACTATATATTTTATATAGTACAAGGTGGCACATTAATATGTCTATATATATATATATATATAATATATATATAATATATATATATATAGACTATATAGTAAGAGTTATTTGTATTTATGTGAGTTGCATAATAATATTGTTATGTGATATGAAGTGTGTGGGTAAACATTCATGTATACCCTATTGAGATATAATAATATCAATTGTTAAATTAATAATGATTTCATTAAGTTATTATGATAATAACAGTCATGGTAATAGAAAATATACATGGATTATATATATGTGCACTACTTGATACCTTATAATTAGGAAATACATTATATGCTCTTTAAATCATTATAACCTATGTTATGTGAAATGAATTATGCATACATATTTTATAACCAAAGTTTATATTATGTGTATATAAGGTATTAGCCAAGTGTGACATTTCATTTTGCAACTGCTGAGAATTCTCTTGTCCCATAATAAGAGTCCCATTTCTTTCTTCCCACGTGAACAAGCTAGCAAGCCTAGCCTAGCTTCATCTCAAATTCATCACACCTAGATCAATTAGTGGATGGAGAGTGGGATTCATGATTGAATTAACCAACTCTCTCTTGACCCTTGTGCATTCTTGAAATTCTTTGGTTTGATTTGGGAGGTAATCCCATTATCTAGATAATCAATCTTCTATAAATAAGATCTTCACCTTCCTTAATGTAATTTGCAGAGAATTAGTTATATAAAGTGAGTATGGAGCAGTTGAATTGAGTCACAAAGGTATAACTTCCATTCCCATTCTTAATTTTTGATAAATTGTTTAATGGGTTGATTCTTTGAATTAAGCATGTATTGGTTGTTAGTTGATTTGGGTTATGTTTCTTAGTGTTATACATACTTATAAGTGTGTTGGGTTATGTTAGAAGCAATGTTTGTAAGGATTTTTTATGGTGGGTTGCTGAACTGCCGAACAGAGCAAGCTACTGTCTCTGATGCAGGTATGGCGCAGATGCGCCCTAATTGAACTAGGGTGCAGCGCAGCTACGCCAGGCCTGCACCAGACCTGATGAGTTCTGTTATGTTTCTGTTGTGCTAACTTGTTGACACTTGGTTAGATCAAGCATGTAAACTATTTTAGCACACACACACATAAGCATGAGCATGTATTATGAACCAGTATAACCATGTTAGTACCTATAATGGACACAGTACTTGTGGTCTTGAAATGAAATTGTAGTTCGAAAGTGCACTTTGTCATGAACACATCATGTGAGCATTTTGACCTTATAAACATGATAATATGGTTTATATTGACATGAAATGCAAGACTAAAGTGATTAAACAAACTAGCATACATGATTAAAAGATTAGACTATTTCAAAGATAGGAAACTTAAGACTTTTCAAAGAGAACTTGACAAAGATTTTTATCTAGTAAGTTCTGACTATTTGAACATTTATATGTGACTTTATTATATATTGTAAATGCATGAGAGTTATATGTTAAGATGCCTTTTATGTACTAAGTTGGCTTAGTGTTAAATCCAAAGGAAATTAGAATGAGGAAGCTAATGTCATCAAGAAATGAGTAAAATACGTTATGACCATGCAAGCATGTATATTAGGACTCATTATGCCTATAGATATATTGGCATGAACATCGTTTGGTTAATGTATGGTTTGCACTTATTCACACATCGTCATAAAAGAGAAATTTCTAAAATATGAACTATGTGAGTAACGTATACATGTGTTGTATATATATATATATATATATATATATATATATATATATATATATAAGCATGACTATTGAGTATTGAATGATCAAGTTGTAAGGCACAAATGATTTCATGACCTTGTTATGTTTGAATGACATATAAATTGTAAGTAAACTTGTGATAGTGAAGTCAAGTATGGTCATGTGTTATATGTGAAAATCTAGCATGAATGTATGTTAAAATACATGTGTAATTAGTGTGTTAGAGTTAGACTGAAGTCAGGGAGTAGAGCTCAACCTTGGTTTGGCCAAGGGACAGCGCAGCTGCGCCGTCCCTAAGCCTAGACCAGGCGCAGCTGACCGTCTTGCAGTTTTGCCAGATTCTGTTTTTGGTTCTGAAATTTAAGGCAGGCTTATATGATTTCTTTATCTTGTAATATGTGACCAATGTGCCATATAATGTGTTGAGAAGCATGCAATGTGATGACTTGATTCTTTTAAGTGTAGACTCGTACTAGTTTACACATACTAATTGAAATGATCGACTTGATAATGTTAGGTCGTTTCAACGCAAGTAATTAAAGCTAGAATTAATTGTAGCCGAGCAAACATGCAAGTTTCTTTGAACTTCACTCTTTGATTGTGCAAGTTTCCCTAAACTTACTCCAATTATTATATTGAGCAAGTTTCTTTGGACTTCACTATTTCATTGTGCAAGTTCCTTAATTCTTACTCTTTTACTTGAGTAAGTATCCGAACACTATTTAATTGTGTTGCAAGTTTCCTAACTTACACAACTTTGAGTTTTGTGAAAGTTTCCTATCCTTCTCATATTGTATTGAGTAGGATATTGTTGAAATTGAAAGTTATTCATTTAAGCTTGAATCTTATTTCCAAGCATGCTATTAAGTGGTTTAATTACCTTACAATTATTCCACACCGATATTATTGATATTTGCACTAGTGCACTTGAGTTCTTACAGTCTTGGACTTATACATCATTTAAAGTTCTATAATTCTTGAACTGTGTCAGATAGAGTCTGAACCTTTGTTCGGTCAGACAAGTGTACGAAGTTTTATAAAGGCTATCCAAACCTATTGAGGGTAATGATTCTTAGACTGAAAGAACAACCCTTTCTATGATAGGGGAGTACCAGGTATCTAATATAAGATACACAGAGCAGATTTAAATGTTATGCATATACATAGTGTACGTGAGGCTGATCCTCTCATGTACTTATTCTGTAGCGAGTAACCAAAGGGTCAATTAGCTATTGATTCCATTAGAGTGTTATAGTTCAAAGTCTATTTGACTAGCTTTTATTCTAAAAGCAATCATTATCTTTGCTTGTGATATTCATATTGTTGAATCCTTCAGATATTCATATTATTGAATTCATTGTCAGTTATTTTTCCATTCATCATGATATATCATTATTATTGTATTTAAACTTGTTGGGCAAACTTGTTGCTCATCCTTGCTATATTATGAATTATATTGCAGCTAAGCCCGAGACCTCATGGAAGGACAAGGGTAAAGGAAAGAACAACGTATGTTTATTATATTCCGTATTTTAGTTATCATATGTTGTTTAGAGGTGATGTTTGTATTTTATCGTGATGACTGAACCGGGGTCAAAGGACCCAGATTCGGGGGCGTCACAACAAGTTTTTTCATGGATGGAGATATGAGCCAAGATATGATATTGTAGTCACTCCCGGACTCCTTCTCATAATTATGTGCATTTTTCATATGAACAAGCTAGATATTAGCTTCGCGGATTTGCATAACATGTTGAAAAATAGTTAAGAGTTACTTTCCAACCAAGAAAGACCAAGTCTTACTGGTAAGGGCCAAATGATCTTCTGAAAAGAAGCACGATTCGAAGACGGTAAATAGAAAGACAAAAATAAAGGATAGTAAGAACAAAGCTGATATGGATAGCAAAGAGTTTGCTTCCACTGCAATAAGCCAGGACACTAGAAAGGAGACTTTGAGCAGCATCTTACATAGTCTAACCAGAAGAAGCCTAGTGAAGCTTCGGTTGCAAATAGAATTTTATTCGTGATTGAAATTAATCTTTTTGTAAGTTAAGGTTCTACTTGGGTATTAGATACCGACTTTGGTTCTTATAAATATAGATTTATGAAGGGACCAGACAAAGTAGAAAGCTAAACAAGGGATGTGTAATCGTAAGTGTGGAAAATGAAGTAAAGGTTATTATACGTATTAGCCATAGGAACTTATTGCTTAGTATTGCATACGGGAAAGTCATTTAAGTCAGTTGTTATTGTATTTTAATTCTCGTTAAAATGTTATTTCTATTTTATTGTTGGACAACAAAATTTTTGGTATTATATGTAAGAGCAATTAATGTTCTATTTATAATAATAGTGTTTTGTATATATTGGAATATTACTTAATGGACTTTGTGTATTTGACTTGCATGAAAAATTATTCTGCAAATTGAACAAATTAGTATAAGAAAAGGAGATGATCATTCAAAGAGTTGAATGTTTGTATTTAATGAAATACAAGTATGAATCATTTGAAAGGTTCAAAAGAATTCAAAAGTAAAACAAATTGGCAGATTATAAGATTCTTTGATCGGATCAAGGAATAAATACTAGTACAATAAGTTTCTATATCATCTGAAATGATTTTCTCATAATGGACTCCTCCTTATATGCAATAATTGATTGACTTATCTAAAAGAAAAAATCGTACTTTGTTGGACATGGTGCGGTCCATAATGATTTTTACCCACATTCTAGTATCCTTCTGGTTTAATCACATCTAGAGGTCAAGCACTTAGGTGGCTAATGTTGATCAAAGGAGGAATCAAACCGGTGAATTCAAGTTGAACACGAAAAGGATTTAGAGGTGAACTAGTACCTGAGGAAGCTCGAATCTTCAAGGATATAATTCTTGTTTTTCATCTTTTCATTTAATTAATACTTGTGCGTAAAGGATGATCCGGGTATATGGTTTGTAAAATTTTAAAACTCTGTTTTTTACGCTTCGCTTTACTTTGATACAGTTTGATTGTGTTCATAAATATTACAAACCTAGCAGTGGCGTCAAAGCCAAACTGTGACAA